>JAPMUY010000657.1:0-153387 GCA_026901105.3 Galaxias olidus | reverse complement strand
ATGGCAAAAAGCTTTGCACCCCTCTCGTTGCACATAACCTCCATCATCCCCTGCACCACACACCTACACATAAAAGGGCAGTGAAGATTTTCAGAATTGTGTTATAATTTGCATGCATAATAAAACAAACACAAAAGTGCATTTTAAGAAATTCAACCATAAACCCTATTTGTATTAGACATTTGGAACAAACTTGCGAAAATAAATACTGAATACAATAGCACTACAAAAAAAAGGGATTCAATTAGAATAAAAAGAGGAATAATAAACTGAGTGAAAGAAAAACACAAAATTGAATCTAGATAACTATGTTACAAATGGAATGCTTATTTAAGTCTCGAGGCATGTAAAAGGTGGAGATAGGCAGGATAAGGATCGTTCAAAGGTTTAGAGAGCACGTCATGGGGCAATGATACATTTAGGAGTGGATTTTTTGCCCATTAGGCCTCCGGTTGAATTACGAAAATATATTGGACCAAACAGGACTAACTGGGAGACTCAAAAGTACACACTCCACCCCTAGGCAGACTAAAGAAATAACTGCATACTTAAATTACTTGGTCTGATGTTTAGTACCTATTAACTAATGATTTAGCCACAACTCACAGCCTACGCCTCCGACAATAAGGACCTCCTTGGAACCACAGTGGGCCATGGCTCTCTCTGTAATTTCCACCAACATAGAAAACAGGGTTTCCCAAAGGAATAGAACCATGCACATGCAGCAGGATCGCAGGGTATGGCCTTAAACACATTTGACTTTTGGAGAGACCTGATCTCAAAGTCATTACAATGCATTAATGACCTGTTTACCTGTGTAAGGAGAAGCACAGGTCTCTCTGCTGTGCACACTGGCCAGAAATCAGCATCTTTCTGTGCAGCTTCCTTCGAAAATAAGTGTACAGAACCCAAGCGTCTCATTACTTCAGTTGAGAGTCAAGTTACACCAAAGAGCAGAAATGGGTGCACTAACCTCAATATAGGATAAAATCCCGAAAATTTAATTATACTTCTCTTCCACATTTTACTATGTTACAGCCTAATTCCAAAATGGATTAAATAAAAAAAAATTCTCAACATTCTACATACAATACCGCATAATGACCAAGTGAAAAATGTTTTTTAGAATTTTTTGCAAATGTATTAAAAATAAAAAACTAAAATATCACATGTACATAAGTATTCACACCCTCTGCTGTGACACTCAAAATTGAGCTCAGGTGCATCCCGTTTCCACTGATCATCCTTGAGATGTTTCTACAACTTGATTGGAGTCCACCTGTGGTAAATTCAATTGATTGGACATGATTTGGAAAGGCACACACACTGTTTATATAAGGTCCCACAGTTGACAGTGCATGTCAGAGCACAAACCAAGTTATGAAGTCCAAGGAATTGTCTGTAGACCTCCGAGACAGGATTGTATCGAGGCACAGATCTGGGGAAGGGTACAAAAAATGTCTGCAGCATTGAAGGTCCCAACGAGCACAGTGGTCTCCATCATTCGCAAATGGAAGACGTTTGGAACCACCAGGACTCTTCCTAGAGCTGGCCGCCCGGCCAAACTGATCAATCGGGGGAGAAGGGCCTTGGTCAGGGAGGTGACCAAGAACCCGATGGTCACTCTGACAGAGCTCCAGTGTTCCTCTGTGGAGATGGGAGAACCTTCCAGAAGGACAACCATCTCTGCAGCACTCCACCAATCAGGCCTTTATGGTAGAGTGGCCAGACGGAAGCCACTCCTCAGTAAAAGGCACATGACAGCCCGCATGGAGTTTGCCAAAAGGCACCTAAAGGACTCTCAGACCATGAGAAACAAAATTCTCTGGTCTGATGAAACCAAGATTGAACTCTTTGGCCTGAATGCCAAGCGTCATGTCTGGAGGAAACCAGGCACTGCTCATCACCTGGCCAATACCATCCCTACAGTGAAGCATGGTGGTGGCAGCATCATGCTGTGGGGGTGTTTTTCAGCGGCAGGAACTGGGAGACTAGTCAGGATCAAGGGAAAGATGAATGCAGCAATGTACAGAGAGATCCTTGATGAAAACCTGCTCCAGAGCGTTCTGACCTCAGACTGGGGCGAAGGTTGACCTTCCAACAGGACAACGACCCTAAGCACACAGCCAAGATAACAAAGGAGTGGCTTTGGGACAAGTCTGTGAATGTCCCTGAGTGGCCCAGCCAGAGCCCAGACTTGAACCCGATTGAACATCTTTGGAGAGATCTGAAAATGGCTGTGCACCGACGCTCCCCATCCAACCTGATGGAGCTTGAGACGATCTGCAAAGAAGAATTGGAGAAACTGCCCCAAAATAGGTGTGGCAAGCTTGTAGCATCATACTCAAGAAGACTTGAGGCTGTAATTGCTGCCAAAGGTGCTTCAACAATGCATTGAGTAAAGGGTGTGAATACTTATGTACATGTGATATTTTTTTTATTTTTTTTTTAATTCATTTGCAAAAAATTCCCAAAAACTTTTTTCACTTTGTCATTATGCAACATTGTGTGTGGAATGTTGAGGAATTTTTTTTATTTAATCCATTTTGGAATTAGTCTAACATAATAAAATGTGGAAAAAGTGAAGGGGTGTGAATACTTTCAGGATGCACTGTATACCTACATACGCACATACATATCAATATGTATGTGCATTAACTCTGTTTCCCTGTTTGTTTTCTAAGCATGTCTAGGCACCCTGTCTCTAGACGGTGCTGGTCCATTGGTATCTCTTGCCCCCTGCGATGGCACCAACTTGCTGTGTGCTAGTTTCAACACAGGCCTCCATCAGCTCCAGCTGTTACAGGGTTCTGGAACTGGACAGGGCTGTGGGCCTGGCTCCGCTGGAATTGAGGTCAGAGAGGTTGCTCGGTTCTGATTAGACCGAGCTCAGAACATACCGTTATGAGAAAGAAAAAGGCAAGGATGGATCAGCTATTACCCAGGACTAGAGATGTGTTGCAAGAAGTAACGGATAGTGGTGGTGCAGAGTTGTCAAGCTAACATGGTGGCTGTCCTCTCTAGGCGGGTAACCTAGTCTTTGGACCAATCATGACAGAGGAAGGAAATGGTTACAGGCTAGAGTTGGAAAGTTCTTGGAAATAAGCCCCTGTTAGCTGAGCTGGCCCCGTTGTATCGGCACCATATTTACCGGAACTACCAGACACGACAGTGGGAAAACTGCCAATGGTAACATGATGAGCTGACATGGAAAGAAACCATGTAAATCAAACTAGTTGGGATCATGCCAGAATATATAGTTGCTTACCCTTGGGCTAACTGCCCTAGCACGTCTTTTTCCCTCATGGGGATGGAAATAGACTTTTTTTTTTATGAAGTCATCCTTGACTTAAGATATTTTGTTTGAATGTATTTCAAATAAATCAAAAGATTATCAGTGTAATGATCAGCCATACAACAGCTACCAGAATGTCTGTCAGTAGCCACATCAATGCCCTTGAGCTAGTTCCAGTGTCAAATTTTGGGGGGGGGTTGTTCCTGAAGACACACGGAAGACAGAATAATTTGTATCTTATGTGGGCATAATGCTTTTTATTTAAGACATTGTGAATCCTTTCAGGCTGTGATGGGCTTATAGTAACTACACAGCTAACTAATAGATTTATTTTTTATACATTTCCTATGCAAAATGTTCTGTATTTGCTCAGTAAATACTGTAAATGTGTAGCATTTTGGTCTGTAGCAGGAGTCAAGAAAAAAAAAGTTACATATACTTAGTTAGCGCTTAAACAATTATCCCTTCCATTTTATTAATTTAAAGCAATCATTTGTGAGACCAAAGAAAATACCTAAAAATCAGGACACATAAAAAACTACAAACTGTGAACATGAAGGACATTGTTGAATTATGTGTCTGGTTGAGTCTTGTTACATGAAAGCTTTATGCTTCCTATTAGACGCTTGAATGAAATCCAAAGATTTTTTATTATATATCTTTTTTTTTTTTATTGTAACATTAAACAGTTTTTTTTTGTTGTTGTTTTTTTAATTGGAGGTGAACATTAAATGTAGTGTTTGATTTAATAAAGAATACAGCTTATTCAGTGTCTTGTGTTGCTAATGCCTATTGTTCATCCTGACTCCTTTATTTCTGGGACAGAATTGACTATAACTGCTGAGCGTTTTGCATGGTCACAAACTGTTCCTTTACAATCAACGGGTAAACATGGATATTGTCAATTGTTAAAGAGTATAATTTAGCTGTAAATCAGTGATTCATACACTTCTGTCTCTTGATATACCTGTATATAATAATGATGACAAAATAACTAAATAGCAAATTCCATACAAATGTCTTCCTTAAAAGTCTCCTCTTGACACTGTTTAGCTTCGTTACTACAGCATAGCACATAAGGCAATTCTTGGTCTGCTCCCATCCTACCTAGGTTTTTATTGATCACAGAAGAGTGCTAGACAGTACTCTTTACGATTGTTCGACTTTTACATATTGTCAGTACCCAATGTGCGTACAGCGAGTGAGAAAAAGGCTTTCATGTACTGTGCACCCTCAGACTAGAAGATGGTACAACATTTTTTAAAACGAATTATTTGATTTCTCTGCCTGCCTTTAAATACATTTTAAATGACCTGGAGAGAAAATTGTTAGGGGCATAAATGTTTCAATTGACATTTTGATATGTGGCTTGTACTATGCTGGTTCATTGGTTAGTTATTGAAGTGGTGTCGTTTTTGTGTGTCTGTTTTGTAATCACTTGTTTTATTCTGTGATGCTGCCTAGCTTGGCCAGGATACCCTTGCAAAAGAGATTTTTAATCTCAATGGGATCGTTCCTGGTTAAATAAAATCCCCAAAAATTTATAATTGCACACACTACCAAGTTGGGGGCTCTGTAAGGGCAGATTTGTCTATTTGGAGGACGCATGAATCAAGCCACTGCAATGTTGTCCTGGAAGAACACTCACTTCCTTCTGTTCTGACCATGTTCCCCATCTCTGAGGATTTTTATTTATTTTTTATTTTTAGCAGGACAATAAATTGGACAATTATCCATGCCACACAGCCAGGTAAATCAAGGTGTGGAGGGGGACCACCAGATCAAGACCCAGTCATGGCCAGCCCAATCTCCAGACCTGAACCCCATTGAAAACATCTGGAATGTGATTAACGGGAAGATGAATGGTCACAATAAAACATAGCCAAGCTGCTTGAATTTTTTTCAGTGTGGCATGAAGTTACTCAACAGCAATGTGAAAGACTGGTGGAGAGCATGCCAATGTGCATGAAACCTGCAACTGAAGATCAGACTTTTTCCACCAAATATAGATTTCTGAACTCTTCATAAGAACATCAGTATTGTATTACGAACCTGTTTGCTCTGCATTATTCAAGGTCTGAAAACACATCTTTTTGTTATTTTGACCATTTGTCATTTTCTGCAAACAGAATGTTTGCACACAATGTTTATATGTGGAATTTAGGAGAACTGTTGTCAGTAATGTACAGAATAAAACCAAAAATACAACAAAAAACAACAATAGCAAACACTAAGTTTGCAAAGTGCGACGAATATGCAAATAGTCAGAATATAGCTAAGTGCATCTCAAGGCGGAGGACAATAGTTCATGGATATGGTTAGGATGGAGGTGGCCTTCCTGAAGAAGGTGTCTGTTGTACAGAGGGAAGAGCTGGGACACACCTGTTATCTTAGAGCACGTGTTTACTTTAGCTTTGTCTTGCTCCTCACCTTAAGATTCCCTAACCAGCAGATCAAAAGCTAAAACCAATTAAATAAAAAGAGTCATAACCGTTTTGTCCACATTGAGAGAGGTTAGCTTCCATAGAAAGAAACGTCTTTGTTGTGTTCTGGAGCTGGTGGCGTTTATGTTAGGGTTAGGGTTAGGGTTAGGACACTGCAGTCTTTCGTTGATGATTGTGCTTACGTATTTGTAGGTAACAATGTCCACTATGTTGTCTGCTATGGCAGTTTGAGATATAGTGGGAAGATTTTTCCTAAAATCAATCAGCATGTCCTTCATTTTGCTTATATTGATATTTAGGTCAGAAAGCTTTACAGCGGTCAATAAAGTCATCTAAGACCTTCCTGAAGACTCTACATTGTGAAGCAAACTGACAACAACAGATTCGTCTGTGTATTTTATAATGTGCCTGTTCTCATACAGGCAATCCTGAAACTGTCAGTGTACAGTATGTCCAGTAAGGGGGATAATATACAGTCCTGAGGAGAACCAGTGGATATAAGACATCGGACAGGACTCTGTGAACACTCAATCTTTGGGGTCTGTTTGTCAAGAAGTCCAGTATCCATCCCACCCACCAAAGAGGAGTCTAAGGTCAAATGGGATAGGAGCTTCTCTGTCATGATATGTGGTTGTATGGTACTAAACGTGGAGAAGTTTACAAATAAGAGGCGATCATGTGATTTCCCTTGTTCAAGATGGCTATAAAGGAGGTTAGGTGTAGCATCCTCCACCCCCTATTGCTCTATTGTTCTCATAGGCATGTCCAGCATGGCTTCTGTTTTGTTTTCCCTCTGTAAATTCAGAAAGGATTGAAATATTTGGTGTGTGAAGTTGCAAAATTGGCTGGCACATGACATTTGAATTCTACCGCTAACACAATTCTGTTCTTTGCTGACTTTAACATAAAATACATTCTAGATCCTATCCTTTTTAGTTGATGCTAGAAATTCGAATACACACACACACACACACACACACACATATATATACTGTATATATATATATATATATATATATATATATATATATATATATACTGTATATATTATTATTATTTATTTATTTATTTGTTCCTGAAGTCAATAGTACTTCCGTTACAATTTGAGGACAATAAGTATGTGATAGCTATATGTCAGTCTCCATCCTGTGCACTGTCCTAATGCTGTAACTGTAAGCATTAATTATCAAAGCTTTTTTTCTCATGTATGATACATTATTACTGGAACAAATATTGAAACAAGCAAGTATTTTATTTTAGGAGTAAGTAAAATAATAAGTAGTAAAATAAGTAGTTTAAAGTTGACTACATTCGCATAATATAAGTGTGTGAGTGTATACCACTGTTCCATGTGCCCTGGCAGAACTGATGATTTAGTAAGAAACCTCCCTTCGCTCCATTTCTTTATCACGTGACACTCTACTAGCTCTGTGATTGGATTGTAACCCTATCAATATTCGGACGTATTAAAAAAGAACTGGTTTGTTTTCGGTAGGTTACAAGTAAACGAATCGTGATCCCGTCAGAGTGCGTCGCTGAGTGGGTGAGATTACCGTCATATCAGCTTCATGGTCGACATTTAACAACGCGAACGTTAACACGCCAAAGCTAAACAAAGTGATAACGTAATCAACAATAACAACGGTAATTAAGTACTGGTTGTTTCTGCCCAGGCTCAACAACTGTAACGTTAACAACAGTAGCTAGCTAGCTAGCTAGCTAGGCGTTACGTTGGCTAGCTTTACTAGCAAATTTTCTTACGTTGGGTAGATTGGTAAGACTCAGTCCGATATTGATATAGCGTTATGTGGTCTAGTATTCTAAAACCTCTGCGCAAGCTTTGAGACCCTAACCTAAACTAGCTAGCCAGATAACGTCGTGAAGGGACACTGCTGTCACACACAGCTAACGCTAGCTCATCTCAGGAAATAAATAACTGCGGAGGCTGCTATTTTTTCTCGTTAATGTCATGTTAGTGTTAGTTAAATTATTGTTATCTAAGTTAGCGGCAAACTCAGGTAAGTTTTAAAAGGATAACGCACTTTGCATGGATTGTCGACGGCGTTTTGTTAAAATGCGAAATGATGTTGCTAATCGACTGACAAATGTGAAGGAACAGCTTATTTGGGTGGAAGAATAAGGGCCAGCTAACGTAACGATTATTTTTGGTACACACTGGACGTTATTTGTTTTCCGACAAAGTCAACCAAAGTATGCCACCCAACGTTAATTTAACATTACTTAACAACGTCGTCCTTAATCATCACTGTAAAGTCAAGACAGTAGATGTAGTCTAGAGACTACCTAAATAGGTTAGCTAAGGTTAGCTAATGGCGATGCTCTTTTGTCTTCAAACAATAGCTAGCTAGCCTTCCCTTAATGAAATGTTTTATTCTGCTGACTATACAAACAAATCTGGTTAACAATGACACTATCCTGTTTTATGCGAGGCAATTGACTTTGCAAGCTTTATTTTGAACTTAAGCTGTCTTTGAATACCCACGATCTTCGCTTTTAAGGAAACCCTGCCTAATGGATCTAAAGACAGCCGTATTCAACGCAGCTAGGGACGGTAAGCTACGGCTGCTACAAAAACTATTGGAGAACAAAGATGGCCAAGATGTTACCAAATTGATGGCAGAGAAAACTAACGGGGCCACTCCGTTGTTGATGGCGTCGAGGTATGGACACCTGGACCTGGTTGAGTATCTCATAGAATGTTGTTGCGCTCCTGTTGAGTTTGGTGGGTCAGTGAACTTTGACGGTGAGACAATTGAGGGCGCCCCACCTCTGTGGGCTGCTTCGGCTGCTGGACATCTGAAAGTAGTGCAGTCGCTACTCGGTCATGGTGCTTCAGTGAACAATACGACTCTCACAAACTCTACACCTCTCAGAGCAGCGTGCTTCGATGGACACTTAGACATTGTGAGATATCTGGTGGAGCACAAAGCAGACCTGGAGGTTGCCAACAGACACGGACACACATGTCTTATGATATCTTGCTACAAAGGACACAAGGAAATAGCCCAATACCTACTTGAGAAAGGCGCCGATGTCAACAGAAAGAGCGTAAAAGGTGAGCACTCAAGATGAACTGAGGCCTGTCTTATTGTAATGTTCGGGCTCAAGCTAAAAAGTTGGAATTGAAAGTTAATGCCATGCTATGGATGTGTTTAATTAGCTAAATGTAAAGCTATATTTTACATAATGATATCTCTGCCACCGATGCCTTCTCAATGCTCACAGTGTCAATTGACAATAGGTTTCAGTGTGGTGGTTGTATACCTAAGGGAATGGCTTGCATTTTGTCCCAGACCTAGCCTGCTCAACGTAATTCCTTGCTTTTGGAATGGTCCATGACCAAGCCGTATACATTTGTTTGAAAGCCAATTATCAAAAATAAACCTATCATGTACTGTTCTAAATGTGAATCTGGGAACAGCCCACACTCTTCTCAGGAATATTTTGTGATCCAGTAGATTTACAGGGTCTTGACGGGTGGGTGCATTGGCAGTGCACGTGGCATCACTGTCATTGTTTTTGCCATTCTATTTACAATCTTTGAAAAGCTTGTCAGAACAGAAAACTCTCATCCCATCCAGAATCATACATTCAAAATATCGTTGATCCTAGTTGTTATAGTGGGTCGACTTACACTTTGATGATTTGTACCACGCCAGTTTAGGTGGCCCTGTCTTTGACTCCTATTAATACAAACTCTTATGTTGAGTTTTCTGTTCATTTTGAATGGCCAAATCGGTCTTTTCTAGAATAGGCCGCTGTCTGTTCTGCACTGGTGACTAATAAATACCATTTGAAATCTCAAAGAAGCAAGGCATGGCTTGCATTAAAAACGGTACACGAACCAACAACTATGCTAGCTATCTGTTACCTCATAAAGCAATCTTAACACAAATTTGAATGAACTACTGTAGTATTTTGAAAGAGAACGATTTATGTTTTTTGAGTTCTCCAGAATGGTTTACTATTTCATTGAAATGGCATGAAGAAAGTCATTCTTGAACATTTTATTATGTTTGTACTGATGTAGTCATATTATTTTGTATGAAATCTGAAGTCTCCTTTTTGAGGACGTGTTCCATAAGTCATTGTTTCAGTCCTGTGATGATGACTGTGTCCTTCCCTAGGTAACACGGCGCTCCATGACTGTGCCGAGTCAGGCAGCCTGGAGATCATGAAGATGCTGCTGAAGTATGGCGCCACCATGGAGCGGGACGGCTACGGCATGACACCGCTCCTATCCGCCAGCGTCACAGGCCACACCAACATAGTGGACTACCTGACGCAGCACCAGCAGACCAGCCATGCGGAGCGGATCAACGCCCTTGAGCTACTGGGAGCCACTTTTGTGGACAAGAAAAGAGACCTGCTCGGGGCACTGAAGTACTGGAAGAGAGCCATGGACCTGAGGTACAGTGGCACCACCGGCTGCCTCCACAAACCACAACCCAAGCAGCTTATAATGGCTTACGACTACGCCAGGGAGGTCAGCAACGGCGAAGAGTTGGACAGCCTGATCTCAGACCCAGACGAGATGCGGATGCAAGCGCTGCTAATCCGAGAGCGCATCCTGGGGCCGTCCCACCCAGACACCTCTTACTACATCCGTTACCGTGGAGCCGTGTATGCCGACTCTGGGAACTTTGAGCGCTGCATCAATCTTTGGAAGTACGCCCTGGACATGCAGCAGAGCAATTTGGACCCACTGAGCCCTATGACGGCCTCCAGCCTGCTCTCCTTTGCCGAGCTCTTCTCCTTCATGCTACAGGACCGCGCTAAGGGCTTGCTGGGCATCTCTGTTTCCTTTGACGACCTCATGGGCATCCTGACCAAGAGTGTGCTGGAGATAGAGCGGGCAGTGAGGCAAACCGCAGCTGTTCCGGACCCCACCCAGTTAAGCAAGGCCCTGTCCATCATCCTGCACCTCATCTGCCTGTTGGAGAAGGTTCCTTGCACCACTGAGCAGGACCACTTCAAGAAGGAGACCATTTACAGGTGTGTGCGTGCGTGTGCGCGCGCACTACGCAGGTTTGTGCTGATACTGTTTTTAAGGCTATCCAACATTGTCTTTAAGCAAACCTCTTTGATCCCCAATCAGGTTCCTGAAGCTCCAGCCGTGCGGGAAGAACGGTTACAGCCCCCTTCACCTGGCGGTGGATCGCAACACCACCTGTGTGGGCCGCTACCCAGTCTGCAAGTTCCCCTCGCTGCAGGTGGCCTCCATCCTACTTGAGTGTGGCGCTGACGTAGACTGCCGTGACGAGGACGCCAATAGCCCTCTGCACGTGGCAGCTTCCAACAACCAGCCGGACATCATGAACCTGCTCATCACCTGCGGCACGCACTTTGACAGCACCAACGCCCTCCAGCAGACAGCCTGCGACCTGCTGGACGAGAAGGAGATGGCCAAGAACCTGATCCAGCCCATCAACCACACCACGCTCCAGTGTCTGGCTGCACGGACCATCGTCAAGCACAGCCTGGACTACAGGGGCCACATCCCAGAGAAGCTGGAGGCGTTTGTATTGCTTCACAGATAGTGACTGGCTGGCTGGCTGATGGGAAGGAGGAGGGCTCTAAATGCACGGCAAACTGTTTGGCCATATTTGTTTATTGTTGGACGCTGTTTGAGGGAGGCCCTTCATCGTGCCCCTCCTCACATCCACATGAATAGACTGGTGGAAAATGTTTAGAATTGACCTGTTGGTAAAATAATTGTTTGATAATATTGGCAGCATGCACAATAATATCTTTTAAATTAACAGGGCAAGGGATTAATTTGTTTAAGGTTTCAACATTTTTCATATTACTATTTATTGAATGGTCATTGAGAGATTTGTCTCCATGATGCCCACCTTGTGATGCTCTCTCTATGCAAAGACGGAGCAAAGTGCTGCCTGGGACAATTTTTTTATCCATGACTTTGCTAATACGATGATTGGGGCTCTGTTTTGTCATCGGTATGTGTTATGTGCTTTTGTTTTCATGCTTTTGTCTGGATTCAAGTTTGGAATGTACTTGTTTTACTCCAGCCTGGCCTAAAGAAGCTTTATACGAGCAGTTTAATGTTTGCAAATACCATAAGTGCTTTATTCTTCCTATGCACAGGCTATGCTGTAGGGGTGAGACTGCTCAATATGGCCTACGGATGACTTTGTTGGATTACTTCCCGTTCCCTTTTCATTTTCTATCCTTTGTTACACTAAGCAAAGAGGGATGTATTATGGCTCTGTTGATTTCTGAATTATTGGGGGAGGATGAGGGGAAGGGGCAAGGGCAATGTGCTGACTGTGTATGAGCTCTGAGATGAGTGTGTAGAATGTTCTGGGTGTAGTCGGGAGGATTGTGCAACCCCATGCATTTACGGCACTGATCTTTAAACCACATTGTTCTTATACATGCAGAAAGGAAAGGTTGACGGTTAGGTTGAAATTTGTTCATCTGCATGGTGGATTATAACCGTGTTTTTGTTTCTTTTACAGCAAATGTACATTGGCATAGGAGTTTTGGATGAACATATCGATCATTGCTGAATATTGTTTCATCATTGCTGTGAAGAATTCAGTTCAAACCTTTTGTATATCTATTATCCAATTGTAACGGCAAAGGCAGGGATGGAGTTGTTGATCGAAGCCAAGCTTAGTGAAATAACTTTGCACATTAATCTCGCTGTTGATGCGTGTTTAAAAAAGGGCTTCTCAGAATTTCTTACAATTTGATATTTTTCAGTTGACCTGGTAGACGATTTAAAAAGGAAACCCTACCATACAGACATTTTGAATTATACAGGGGTAACTTGCTTAATCCTGCACTTTATTACAGATTTCATATGGCTTGCCGACAATTACATAAATCAAGTTAATGGCTTGAGAATAATTGATTTGACAATAAACCCATGTCCCACTTCTCCTCTGCTTGTGTTTATAGCGTCAGTCCTTTATTCTTCAGTTGTCCCGCTGTGTAATGTAGCTGACTACTCTACCGAAATGTTTTGACTTTGTCTCCAGTCAAATTTGTGGGTGGTTTCTCTGCAGCTCCTTTGAAAATGTCACACCTATCTCAAAGTTTCCCATTTGATGAGTCATTGCCAGGAATGTGTGTGAGCCAGCCTAGCAGGGTGATTAGATTGGAACAGTTGAGACTGTCTTTTTTTGCACCTCCTGATCAGCTACCTACTGTTTGAGAGGCAACGTGTAACCCTGATTTGTTTTGTTGCTTTACTTTTTACTATTCAGTCATTGTCTGTTACAGGGTTTATGATCTAATAAGCAGTCGAGATGGATAAACATACCCCCTCCCCCTGGTGTAAGAGATGGATGTGTTTACCATGTATGCACAAGCTGGAGCCTGTTCAGGCCTGCCCCACCTGGACATGTAGCATGCAGTGAGGGAAAAGTATATTGGTTCAGGTCTTCAGTTTTTTGGAAGACGATGATCATCAGCATTTCACAGAAATGTGCTTTTTGACAAGTAGTGCACACTAAGTGTTTGTGAGACCTACAATATTCTTAAACGGTACAAGCATGTGACTTGATGTAAATATGTAATCTACAGTTCTTATGGATACCTCACCAATCATGCTTGGCACACCCAGTTCAGTGTCTTTGTGACGTTCAGCCTAATTCTGTCAGCTCTTAAACTAGCTCAGAATAATGTCCCAGAGGAAATGTCTTACATTGGACTGCACTGCTCTGGCTCCCTGCAGGTAGCAGAACTTAACACTTATAGACACTCGAATAGAAATATTCGTTTATCTGATATTCTGAAACACTGGGAATCCACATAGGAGATTGTTGATTTGACATAAAATGTTTCACTATAGGAACCTAGCAGTTGAATTGGTCGAGGCAGCTTATAAACTGGGTAACAGTTACATGTCAAAGCAAATAAAGGAGAAGCAGCCAATGGTGTAAACTAAGGGTTGTGGAACGTGTCATGGATAGGGTCTGATTTGTTGACTAGTATATCGGTCTAAACTAAATAAATCATTCCATTGGTTAAGGGGGAACATGTGTTACCTCCCAGTATTGAAAAGACACCTATGTATCTCTATTACACTGGCCTTCAGTGTCTCAGAAAGGCACATGCTGTTTCTGGGATGACCTGGCGTTCAGTCTGACCCTTTCCCCACATTGGAACAAAAATGTGTCCTTACAATTGTCAATCAAGAATACTGGTCCACTGGCAGATACCCCCCAAAAATGTACTCGCCCCATCAGTGCCCGGTTTCTAAGCCTGAATCTAAATTCTCTAGATGAATTCATACTGTATTGAGATTGCGGTAAGGTAAGGCAGCGTCTGCTGAATGTAAAATTAGAGAATGAGAATTGTATGTTGAGGATAAGTCCCCTAGAGACCATGGGTGTTATGGAGTGAGGGAATGGTCGGCGGGGTGAGTGATGTTCCAAAACGGATACGGGAGGGGATCCAATCAGAAGCACGTGTGGCACCTGGTCAGGAACTACATGCTGGTCCTACACTTATTGAACTAGCCTGCATGAAACAGATGGTACCATTAGTTCAATCTTATCCTACTTCTGTACAGGAATCCTCTTTGGAGTTGACGCTTGAAAGGAAGTTGCTATAATATCTATATTTGGCTGGTAGTAAGTTACACTCTTACTGCAATACCTTTCCATGGTATTTATAGTGGTGTACCATTCTGTCACAAGTTGCAATCTATTCCTAAATAATAGGTGTGTGTGTGTGCGCTCTTGTCTATGCTTCCCTGTATCTCAAACCTAGTTTTCCTAAGTGTTATTCTACCACGACACATCATTCTGAGTCAACCATCAAAACAACAGGCATATTAATAGGAAGAGGTGGCATGGCCCCCAATTAAACACACTCACACAGTCCCCTCCACCCACTTAGTCACACACACACACACAGTTCATTCTTCACACATACGAGTACCATGAATCTATTTCAGTGCAGGCCTCTTTTTCCTGTAGACAGTAGAGTGAGCTGGACTGTCACCCTACCAGCTCTTTGACGGGAACAATGGCAGAGAAGCTGTATGAGTTTAGCTTTCCCTGTCTAGATTTAGATTAGTCAGCAGACTAAATGAAACCACATCAAGGCCAGATCCACACAACTGATTCATAGCTTTGTATTAAGTCAATTATTCGTTTGTCTTTTGATAAAACCTGCTTGGCTTAAATAAGACGTGCTGATTATAATTGACTTAAATATACATTTTTTGTTTATTTAATTTCATAACATTTCAAAAGCCTCTTGTTATACAACAAAGTAATCAACAGGATCGATTCTAGTTGAGTAAACAAATAGTTTGCCAGTAACTAGTACTGTCTTAGTGACAACTGTATGACTGTTCCACACATTCTTCTCTGGCAGGATGGTTTGTAGTGGCCTTGCATTTGATCGGATTGTAGGTCGGCGGCACTCCCATTCTAAGTAGCTGGATAGATTCTTGACATTATGGAATGCATTTACAGTCTTTGCAAATAATAATAATAGTCTTTGCAAAAAATACAATTCTTACCTCTGCAGTTAATTTCTTCTGTCAAGTTCTGATTTGAGCCCTATTGCTTGTACCCTGATAATTATCTGAAACGTTGTTATCCAGTACTTGGCCAGATTTGTGATTTGCTAATGTACTGTAGGTATTAAACATTCATGCACCAAAGTTCATGACTCATGGAATCATGTGACCAAGTGTGCTTACGTTATATCAAATGCTTCTTCATTGCACACCCCTGTTTGTATGAAAACCGCTGCGTCATTACCAAGAACTATACTACTAGAAGGTAGACTGTTGAAAGGGAAATAAAGCATCGTCATGTCTGCAATCAACAACATTCGTGATGAAACTAGGTAGTGGTGTTTTTTGCTATTCAAATCAACTTCACAAAAACAAATTAATTCAAAACATATGTCTCTGTTCCATAACTGTTTTGTGTTTCTTTGAACTTCCCAGACCTTTTGTCTTTCTTGCCCTCACTTTTTTCTCTCTTTTCCCCCTTCTTTTTTTGTATCAGACAGCCACTGTTAGCTACTTAGCTTAGCACACGGACGGAGCCAGAACTCTAACGCTCCACACAGACTGTGTCATTGTCTTGTTACTCACTCTATTACATCTGCCCCCTCTATGAAAGCAACACCGCGATTTGAGATCAATACGAGATGTAAGCAGTGCACCAGGAATCGAGATTTCATCTGTTCAGCTTTACGGTGTCAGAGGGCACAGCTGAAGTCAGAGGAGATGCAGCTCTATAGGGGGATTGTTAAGTTGGCGTCAGTACCCCTTTACTTGTATGCAGTTCTACAGCAGACATCTACAGTTTCACAATTATTTTCTCTCTCCCTCTCTCTCTCTCTCTCTCTCTCTGTCTTCATCGCTTAATATTCCAGTACTTTATGAACCAGGGCCAAGCTCTCCTGTCAGTGCCCTCTCAGCTGTCTGGAAAGCTTAACAGCCACAGAGTTCCAGAACAGAACTACTCTACTGGTGGAGGCAGCAGTTCATTTAGTTATTGTACCGATGAAAAGCTTATCGAACGTGCCACACTGCTGTCCACGTAGAAGTCAGCATTGACTCATTTATTTTCGAAGTCAGACAGTGCACTGGCAGAGCACACTTTTGGTACATTTTTCAGTCAACAGAACCGTATAACCCTTGTCATGGGCCAGAGTGACAACAACCACGTGCTTGAAATTGCATGTCTGTTATAAGATCATCTAGCTCTCACGTTTGCAAAACTGTATTGCCACCCCAGCGGATCTGTTTAGATTTCACACACTAGTGTCCACACAAAATTATACAAATACACTTAGTGAATCTCTTATACTGTTGCTGAATCTTTATTTATATCTCCATCATAAAGAAACACACACATTTAAGCAGGAGTCAGGAGACTTAACAGACATGGCTATTGAGGGTCATGTTTGTGCTGCATTCTAGAACATAAATATCTTTCGAGGAACCCCAGCCCCATGTGAGTTCTGAAGAACTAGTTATTATTGCTTAATAGTTTTCGAATTACTACATACATGATGGTCATACAACTATTACAAAAAAGGTATTTTCCACCATTATTGTCTCTATTATTAATGTGTGTGTGCTTGTGTGTGTCTGAGAGTATGAATTGCAAATGAGGACAAATAGATTGTTAGCACTGTATTTCACCAACTCATTCTTAAACATCAGGGTACGACTCAATACCCCAATAATATTTACTGTTTGGATTCACTAGACTCTATTTACCCTCAATCATTTTCAAGGCAATATAAAATTGCTATTTTTTTACTGCAAAAGAGCAAAGACAAATGGATAAAGAACATTTCTATTTGTTTTCTTTTATAGGTTTTTACCCCAGTGTAAGAAGTCAATTTGAGCACATTCAGTAGGTTAACTCAGAGCACATAGAGGGCATGTAAGGTTACAAAGGAGGCGACTCACACTAAATGCTGCCGCCCTGTGTTATACAGAGCAGAAGGAAAGGTAGTTAAAGCGATCACTTTCCCGTGGTGACCTGACTTCACCCACAAGCCACACCTCCCTAGCCTTCATATATCGGGCACCCGACACAGACACCTATACAAATCCACAAGGCACAGTCTGATCAGAATATTGCTCTCATCATATTGACACACACACACACACACACACACACACACACAGAGTTCCGGCATAACCTGCATGGTGCATGGAATATGTGGGACATTAAAATGCAACATTTAAACAACCTTTAGTTTAGGGAAAACAAACTTTTCATTGCACACTCTGTTCATTTTTAGAACAAGAGAACACACATACACAGGTTATCCCAATGGCAGCAAGTATGTAACAGAGATACAGTTACAGTTTGTTTGTATAGTGAGGATGTCAGAAGGGAGAACGTTTACCATATGAATTCTTTGTGAGTCATCCTATTACAGTCCAAAGCCCTGGTGAGCTTGTCGAGAGCTAAATGGCCTGGGCACTGATCCGATTACAAATGCACACTTGTCATTACTGTCTTGATCTTTTAGTACCCAACATGCATAAAAACCCAGACATTATTGACAGTTTTTGACAATACAGACATTATTGACAGTTCTTCACATTTCATTACATTTATCAGGTCAATATCGTAATTCCTTGAGTCAGAGATGATTTTGAGAAACACTACAGAGAGGAGAAAAGTTGCTCTTTGCCTTGTGTAGACAACTATGTCTCTGTTCTACACCCACAGGAGTGACTATCCCTATTATCCTCAATAATCGGTTCACAATGCTATACATAGTTGCTCCCTGAAGAGTTTGCCAGCATATAATGTAATTGTAGCTGTTGGCTATCATAAAAAAGGAAGTCTTAGAAAATGGACAGCCTTATCACTTATTTGAACCACAACACCCCAACAGTTTCATTTGTTACCGTTTGGGCTGTGTGATCCATGTAAATGCAGCTAAATCATATTAACATATCAGAAATCGTATATTATCTAGTTTCAAAAGAACCTGCTGACATATTTCTGATGATTAGATCATTAAAGCTATGTGGTGCCCCTGCATGTGGTAAACCTTTAAATAGGTTTGACATTCTCCTCTTCTGCCCCTGGTAGGGTCTCCCATGGCAAATTGGTCCTGGGGGAGGGTCCAGACTAAGCGGCATTCAAATACCTACAATGATACGGCAACAACAGAGCTGCAGGATCTCGCCCGGAATAGGGAGACCGGGGCTACCCCCTGGAGCCAGACCCGGGGGGGATGCTCGCCGGCAAGCGTCTAGTGGCCGGTCCTTGACCCATGGGGCACAGCTCGAAAAAACAACATGAAGCCGCTACCCTGTGGATCCACCACCAGCAGGGATAGGCATCGGGGTCGGGTGGAATGCCAACTGGGTGGCAGGCATAGGCGGGGACCTAGACATACTGACCCCTGGCATCGTAGACTGGTTCCAGGAATGAGGAATGTCACCTCTCTGGCTAGTGCAGGAGGTAGATTAGTACCAACTAGATATAGTTGGGCTCACCTCTACGCATGGCACTGGGTCTGGAACCAAACTCCTGGAGAGGGGCTGAGCTCTTTCCTTTTCCAGAGTTGCCCAGGGTGCGAGGCGCCAGGCAGGTGTGAGGATTCTCACAAGCCCCCGGCTGGGCGCTGCTGTGTTGGAGTTTCCCCCGGAGAACGAGAGGGACGCCTCTATGCGACTGCGAGTCGCTGAGGGGAAGGCTCTGACTGTTGTTTGTGTTCATGCCCCAAACAGCAGTTCAGAGTATCCTGCCTTCTTGGAGTTGGGTGGGGTACTGGAAAGGGTACCATCTAGGGACTCTATAGTTCTGCTGGGGGACTTCAACGCTCACGTGGGGGACGATGGAGAAACCTGGAGGGGACATTGGAAGGAATGGCCTACCCGATCTGAACCCGAGTGGTGCTTTGTTGCTGGACGTCTGTGCAAGTCATGTATTGTCCATAACAAACACCATGTTCGAGCATAGGGAGGTTCATAAGTGTAGCTGGTACCAGAACACCCTAGGCCGTAGATCGATGATCGACTTTGTGGTTGTATCGTCAGATCTGCGGCCGTATGTCTTTGACACTCGGGTGAAGAGAGGAGCTGAGTTGTCAACTGATCACCACCTGGTGGTGAGTTGGATCAGATGGCGGGGGAGGCTGCTGGACAGACCCGGGAAACCCAAACATGTAGTGAGGGTGAATTGGGAACGTCTGGCTGAGGACCCTGTCCATGAGGTCTTTAAATCCCACCTCTGGAAGAACTTCTTGGGCAGCCTGGGGGAGGTTGGGAACATGGAATCCAAGCGGGCAATGTTCAAAACCTCCATTGTGGAAGCGGCTGCTAGGAGTTGTGGTCAGAAGGTCGTCGGTGCCTGTCGTGGCAGCAACCTAAGAACCCGCTGGTGGACACCAGCAGTGAAGGAGGCCAACAGGCTGAAGAAGGAGGCCTTTCAGGCTTGGTTGGCCCAGGGATCTCCTGAAGCAGCAGACAGGTACCGGGCGGCAGGAAGGGCTGCGGCTTCGGTGGTCACAGAAGCAAAAACCCGGGTGTGGGAGGAGTTCGGGCAGGTTATGGAGAAGGACTTTCATCCTTAGTTTGAAGACTCGGGGGAAGCCTCACCCATATCCCTGGCAGTCACTGAGGTAGTTAAGAAGCTCCTCAGTGGCAAGGCACCGGGTGTGGATTAGATTCGCCCCGAGATGTTTAAGGTTCTGGACATTGTTGGGCTGTATTGGTTGACAGTCCTCTTCTCTCTCTTCTCTCTCTCTCTCTCTCTCTCTCTCTCTCTCTCTCTCTCTCTCTCTCTCTCTCTCTCTCTCTCTCTCTCTCTCTCTCTCTCTCTCTCTCTCTCTCTCTCTCTCTCTCTCTCTCTCTCTCTCTCTCTCTCTCTCTCTCTCTCTCTCTCTCTCTCTCTCTCTCTCTCTCTCTCTCTCTCTCTCTCTCTTCAGTGTCGCATAGAGGTCAAGGACAGTACCTATAGAATGGCAGACCGGGGTGGTGGTTCCCATTTTTAAAAAGGGGGGCCGGAGGGTGTGCTCCAATTATCGGGGTATCACACTTCTCAGCCCACCTGGAAAAGCTTACGCCAGGGTGCTGGATAGGATGCTCCGACCAAATGTCGAACCTCAGATCCAGGAGGAGCAATGCGGATTCCGTCATGGTTGTGGAACAGTGGACCAACTCTTTACCCTTGCGGGGCTGTTGGGTGGGGTCATGGGAGTTTGCCAATCCAGTCTATATGTGTTTCGAGGACTTGGAGAAGGCCTATGACCATGTCCCCCAGGGAGTTCTGTCGGGGGTACTGCGGGACTATGGGGTACCGGGGCCTTTGCTACGAGCCATCCGATCCTTATATAATCGGAGTGAGACCTGTGTCTGTATTCTCGGCACAAAGTCAAACAAGTTTTCAGTGGGTGTTGGCCTGGGCTGCCCCTTATCACTGGTTCTGTTAGTGATTTTCATGGATAGAATCTCAAGGCGTTGCCGGGGGGAGGAGTGTGTCCGGTTTGGGGACCTCAGAATTGCTTCTCTGCTCTTTGCAGATGATGGGTTCTGTTGGCTTCTTCAGACCGTGACCATCAGCACGCACTGGAGTGGTTTGCAGCAGAGTGTGAAGCGGTCGGGATGAGAGTTAGCACCTCCAAGTCTGAGGCCATGGTTCTCTGCCGGAAAACGGTGGAGTGCTCTCTCCGGCTTGGGAGTGAGTTGCTGCCCCAAGTGAGGGAGTCTTGTTCACGAGTGAGGGAAAAATGGAGCATGAGATTGACGGGCGGATTGGTGCAGCGTCAGCAGTAATGCGGGCGTTGTACCGGACTGTCGTGGTGAAGAAGGAGCTGAGCCAAAAGGCGAAGCTCGCGATTTACCAGTCGGTCTACGTTCCAACCCTCGCCTATGGTCATGAGCTTTGGGTAGTGACCGAAAGAATGGGGTCACAAATACAAGCGTCTGAAATGAGTTTCCTCCGTAGGGTGGCTGGGCTCAGCTTTAGAGATAGGGTAAGGAGCTCGGTCATCCGGAGGGAGCTCAGAGTAGAGCTGCTGCTCCTTCGCGTCAAAAAGAGCCCGATGAGGTGGTTCGGGCATCTGATTAGGATGCCTCCTGGGTGCCTTCCTTTGGAGGTTTTCCGGGCACGTCCTACTGGTACAAGACCCCGGGGTAGACCCAGAACACGCTGGAGAGATTACATATCTCGGGATCCCCCCAGAAGGAGCTGGAAAATGTTGCTGGGGAGAAGGATGTCTGGATTGCCCTGCTTAGCTTGCTGCCACCGCGTCCCGGCCACGGATAAGCAGCGGAGAATGGATGAATGGATGGATCATGGATTGATCCTCTTCTTCTCTTTCAATGGTATTTTTGGAGCAAGGAGGAAGTAAATACAAAGGCTTGAAATTTCCCCTATAATCACCTGATCACTACTTTAATGTTCAAACAAAACATGCTTCTAACGATACAAATTTTGTATTTTGCTGACCTGAACATTTTTTTAGATTTTTTTTAAAATTATTTTTAAATGTTGAACTATATTTGTATTGTTAATATGTATTTTACATAGCAAAAACCTTAGTTTGCAAATACATTATCAAATTAGTAGAGGTTTTGATGTTACACATTTTGTATTAATTTATTTGATTATAAAACGCTATGAGCTATTCAACATACATTTAAGATATAGGCTTATACTACCTCCACATGCTTGTTTTCTGTGTAAAAGGCTTATCTCCCCAAATTCTTTCTCGCATTTTACCCAATGCAATGAACCTCCTTTTTAATGTTCCCAACCACGGACCGTTCTGACAAGGGCAAAAAATGCTTTTGAGCCCCTAGAGGCGTAAAACTGTAATGAGATGCAGGTGCAAGTCTCATCTCAATTTTCCTTTTCAAAATTAGATGGCCATGCTGACAACTGCACGACTTGATAACCTGGTAGGTTATCTAGGTTTGTTAATAAATTGTTTCCGTAAATCTTGTTAATTCATGTAAACTGTGAGAGTGAACAGCATACATAAACTAAGTGCAATGCATGTTTTACGGTTAGTGAGGGTAGGCCTATGTAAATATAATACTAGCGGACTAACAAGTTTATGCCTAGTACGTTACGTAGCCATGCCGTGATATGACTAAGGGCGACGCCGTAAGTATTATTTTATTTGAAGCTTTAATTTTAGTTAAATAAAATGGATAGAAAAATATTTGGTTGATTCTAACGTGGCTAGCTAGCTAGTAAGCTACCGCAGCTAACTTATTTAACAGTGGTTGCCTGTGGCAACGGCTAAGGCTAAAGCCCAAAGGTGAAAACAGAACTTGAACTTTTGCCTCAGATAAATGAAACAAGTAAGGTCCAACAGGTTTTGAAGAGCAGTTTGTTTCGGTTGAACAATAAAAATGTATACTGGAGGATGGGAATTGAAAAGTGTTCATGCTTTGGTTGGAACTTAAATATTGTACTGTCTGTATTGTGAATTGTAACACTTTTATTTGCTAGTTATATTTTAATTTTCTTCATGTTTGTGTTATTGTTGTCAAAATATGTATTATGCCATAAACCGGGCACTGCTGGAAAACAGACCTCAGTCAGTCACCTTGTATCGATAATTAAAATAATAATTATGCATTAATATCTATGATTTTCCTGCTTGATGCTTCTGTCATCATACATGTAGTTTGTTTCGTCAGAGTCATTGTGAAGACTTCAGCACAATTCCAAATTACAATGGCCAAAATGAGGAGAGAGAGTCTCAGCAGAAAAAAGCTGAATTTATCAAGAAGGCAGACAACATAAAAAAACTGTAGGTTACTCTTCCTTTTTACCAGAGACAGATCGACACATCAATCATCCTTTTATAACTGGAATAGTTGCTATGTGTATTTTGTGTCCTGACAGGATTGAAAAGCTGGAAAGAGAGGGGCCTTTGAGCATTCGGATAAGGAAGAATGGATGGACCGATGGGTTTGGAGAACCGGAAGAGTATGAGAAAGGGCTGGAGGAGGGAAGAAAGGCAGAAAGTTGGTAATCTTTTGATTTAACAAAATATTTGTTTTTACTAGCAACACCATTGCCATTGTTCTATCATAATTCAGGTCCACATATTAGTATTGGGGAAGACCCTTGGCAAGAGGCCCCGGGATCCACTGAAACGGGGAAATATTTCTCTATTACTGCCACAAACCATACACACCTCAATGTGTATGAGCTGTATTTGGATACTCTAAAACCCTTCCTTTCATTGACCCTTTCCAATGAGCATTGGGAAAAGAATAGGAAAAAAACTAAACATTGACAAGACAATATTTTGTTTTCCCTGTTTCCTTAGACATTAATGTGCAGAAACAGCTTGTGAAAATCCACAATGGTGTAAAGAAGTTCCAGAGGCAGCTCACTGATGTCAAACCCAGTCAGGAATGTAAGGCCTTCTGACCAGTCTTGGTGTTGTGTGACAGGTTGTTGTCTTCAGTCTACCAACAGAATTGTTCTCAAAGGGAATATTGGTGGGTTTTTGACCTTGTACTTTCTACTTAATATGCTCGCTTTTCTAGTGGTGGAGAAGCTGAAAGAAATAATGATGGAAGTTGAGAGTTCTATCACCACTTTCAAGGAGGACCAACGACACTGGTAAATAAACAGACTAAATAATGTAAAGTAAATTGTGATATAGCGATCCAAACCTCTGCTTTTATTTGAATACAATATTCTGCTTGGATTGAAAGTTTCCAAGTGACTGCTTCTGTCTTTGCTGACTCTTTAGCTTCGAGGAGCTTCTAAAGGACGAGCGAACATGCATTCAAGAGATTGATGCCTTTGATAAGAAGATTGAGGCGTGGTCTCTGGCTGTGAAGACCAGCCCCAAGCGTGCCCCTCTTGTCTCTGCTAAGGTTGGTACAATTACTAGGCCTGTGGGACTGTGCCACACCAAAGCTTGGCCAGTCAGCTCCAGATTTCCCTTAGGGTGTAATTTTTTTTAAAAAGAGGCTATTAGATAAGTTAAATCTTGCATTGTCATATAATGTATGCATTAAATTACATACTGGTGCAATTAGGAATTAAATAATCTGTAGTATTTGTATACCTCTGACATTTGTGGTAGTGATAGAGAAATATTTCCCTCTGTTTCAGTGGATCCTGGGGCCTCTTGCCAAGGGTCTTCCCCAGGAGGTCAGAGCTTTGGAGGTCTTCTTCCAGCAGTCAGGGGGTTTGCAAGGTGGCTGGGACCAGTATGACCACCACAGCTTCCTCAAGGTGAGTTTGTTGTTGTCATCTTCATAGGCACTCTGTTTTGTAGACCAGAAGACTGTAAACTCCTCTATCTGTCAACTTTCTACCATTTCATTTAATGCTCTTGTGAATCCATTCACAGTAGACCTTAGATTGTGTCCAGCTAATATAACTGGATTGGTTGAAGGTATGGACCAAGCACATTGGTAAAGTTGCCTACAGGAAAGAGGCCAAGCTCTACCTGCCTGGGAAGACCATGGAGGATATTGAGCAACATGAACAGTGGTACCAGGAGTTGCTCTATTTGCAGGATAAGAAGAAAGAGGTGGGTTTGTCAAAGCAATGCCATGCTGTGTGACACTTTAAAATGAGCAGTGCCCCGTCATGGATCAGTTGAGTGTTTTGGACTGTCATTCCCCTCTTTGCTGGTGCAGCAGAACCTCACTCATCCAAAGCTCAGACTGTGCAGTCCTGTGGGATAGTTGATTTGTTTTTAAGTGTATTTGATATTATTTTTTATTTTAAATTGCTTTGTATCAGTATTGACATATATTACAGAGCTCTGAACAACTTCAATCCCCAAAAGGTCTGGATACGCGAGCCTCTACTGTATTGTCTGTTCAGACATTTACCTCAGTGTTTACATACATATAAATGTTTTTTAATTGATATAAACATACATTAATTAAACGTAATATGGTCATTTTAAACGTTAGTATACGTAATGAGTGTCTTAATAGTTTTTTTGCGTTGCAGTGCTCCTTTCACAGCACTCTGCTGATCTCATGCTAATTTGTCTCCCCATGCTTTGTGTTGCAGGCCATCCAGCGTTGGAAGGCTTGCAGGCTGCAGGAGAGGCAGGCCAGGCTCCAGAGCCGGGACCAGGCTGAGGATGGTGCCCTGAGGAAGGAGGAGGCCCACGCCCAGGCCGTGCAGTGTCAAGCTGAGGAGAAGCGCAGGGAGGCAGCTGCCCGCCTTGAGGAGTGGAAGAGACAGAGGAGCATCCAGCTGGCACAGGAGAAAGAGCAGAAACTGGCCCAAGAGATACTCGAAAGAAGACGGGCAAAGGTGAGTGTGAGTGTGTGTGAGAGAGATTGTCTGTTTGTGTAAGAGGAATGCTGTGCATATAAATGACTTACTTAGGAGTGTAATTTTGGATTGGAGTAATCTTTTTATATCGAACAGGAGGAGCGCAGGCGACAGCTGGAGGTGAAGCTGACCCTGGAGGAACAGCTGCGTCAGAAGAGAGAGGAAGAGGAGGAACAGGCCCATAGAAGGAGAAAAGAGGAGCAGGCTGAGATTGAGGATAGGAGAAGGACAGCAGGCAAGGTTATTCGACGCTTCCAAGAGAGGGTAAATAAACCACATTTTAAAAAAAACATACACTAACCCTTTCTCCGATGGTCATATTACAACATTATAAACTGCTCAAGGCTCGCAGCAAAACTTGCAGTAGTCGATTGAAAACTAAGTACATGTTCCCATAATGTTTCAACAGGATCTCCACAAAGTGGAGACAAAGCTTCAGGAGATGCAGCAGAGGGAGCAGCAGGAGATGGAGAAGCAGAAGAGGCTGGCCAAGATCAAAGAGAAGGTGAACCACTGCTCTTAGTTCCTAGATGTTATACAGTTAGGCCCAAAAATATTTGGACAGTAACACAAGTTTTGTTATTTTAGCTGTTTACGAAAACATATTCAGGATACAATTATATAATCAATA
The DNA here is from genome assembly GCA_026901105.3 of Galaxias olidus. Taxonomy (NCBI): domain Eukaryota; kingdom Metazoa; phylum Chordata; class Actinopteri; order Galaxiiformes; family Galaxiidae; genus Galaxias; species Galaxias olidus. Next base: position 127,236 of record JAPMUY010000657.1, on the reverse strand, counting down.
TGGGCTTAAAGTGCAGACTCTCAGCTGTAATTTGAGAGTATTCACATCCAAATTGGAGCAAGGGTTTAGGAATTACAGCTCTTTAATACGTAGCCGCCTCTTTTTCAAGGGACCAAAAGTAATTGGACAATTGACTCAGAAGGCTGCAAAAAAAAATAACAACGCTGCATGGGCTCTTCCCTCATTAACCTGTCATCAATTAAGCAGTTAAAAGGTCTGGAGTTGATTCCAGGTGTGGCGTTTGCATTTGGAAGCTGTTGCTGTGAACACACAACATGCGGTCAAAGGAGCTCTCAATGGAGGTGAAACAGACCATCCTGAGGCTGAAAAAAAAAGAAGAAATCCATCAGAGAGATAGCAGAAATGTTAGGAGTGGCCAAATCAACAGTTTGGTACATTCTGAGAAAAAAAGAGTGCACTGGTGAGCTTGGGAACTCAAAAAGGCCTGGACGTCCACGGAAGACAACAATGGTGGATGATCGCAGAATCCTTTCCATGGTGAAGAAAAACCCCTTCACAACATCCACTCAATTGAAGAACACTCTCCAGGAAGTAGGTGTATCAGTATCTAAGTCTACCATAAAGAGAAGACTTCATGAGAGTAAATACAAAGGATTCACCACAAGGTGCAAACCATTAATCAGCCTCAAAAATAGAAAGGCCAGAATTGACTTTGCCAAAAACACCTGAAGAAGCCAACCCAGTTCTGGAACAGCATTCTTTGGACAGATGAGACTAAGATCAACCTGTACCAGAATGATGGGAAGAAGAAAGTTTGGAGGAGAATTGGAACAGCTCATGATCCAAAGCACACCACATCTTCTGTAAAACATGGTGGAGGCAGTGTGATGGCATGGGCATGCATGGCTTCCAATGGCACTGGGTCACTTGTGTTTATTGATGATGTGACAAAAGACAGAAGCAGCCGGATGAATTCTGAAGTGTATAGGGATATACTTTCTGCTCAGATTCAGCCAAATGCAGCAAAGTTGATTGGACGGCGCTTCACTGTACAGATGGACAATGACCCAAAACATACTGCAAAAGCAACCCAGGAGTTTTTTAAAGCAAAGAAGTGGAATATTCTGCAATGGCCGGGTCAATCACCAGATCTCAACCCAATCGAGCATGCATTTCACTTGCTCAAGACAAAACTTAAGGCAGAAAGACCCACAAACAAGCAACAACCGAAGACCGCTGCAGTAAAGGCCTGGCAAAGCATCCCAAAGGAGGAAACCCAGCGTTTGGTGATGTCCATGGGTTCCAGACTTCAGGCAGTCATTGCCTGCAAAGGATTCTCAACAAAATATTGAAAAGTAACATTTTACTTGGGGTTATATTTATTTGTCCAATTACTTTTGAGCCCCTGAAATGAGGAGCGTTTGTATAAAAATAGCTACAATTCTTACATGTTTAATCATATATTTTTGTTCAACCCCTTGAATTAAACCTTAAAGTCTGCACTTCAATTCCGTTGTAGTTGTTTCATTTCAAATCCAATGTGGTGGCATGCAGAGCCCAAATCATGAAGATTGTGTCACTGTCCAAATATTTTTGGGCCTAACTGTATGTAGAACCAAGGTGGTTATACTTTTGGGTTTTTATATTTGTTTTTATTTCTATATTATTTTCAATGTTGTTTCAAATTCTATTTATTTCCACTTAGTTTTTCAACACCGTTTGCTAGTTTTTTATTTTAATTTTATTTTACAGACTTATTTCTATTTAGTTTTAATTGTATTTAGTTTTAGTTAGTTTTAATTTTAGTTTCAGGGACAGACTGTACATTTACTTTTGTCACTTTTGCGTTTTCGCCCGACCGCTGTCGTTGAGGAAGCCATTCTTTATTAACGTTAGCAAGCGAGGTAGGCCTATATGTTACTTTGCCATCTTGTGGCAGAGAACCATGCACACAACCACTCTGATTTCACGTCATGTTATTCATTTTTTTTATATTAATAAAAATACTAAAACTGAAAAGAAATCATGTTACTTTTCAGTTTTATGATTTTCCATTGCTAGTTTCTGTTTTAGTTTACGATTACTACTTTGTTTAGAACTTAGAGAAAGATAAATACACTGTCAAAATGAATGTGTTAGGATGAGACCTTTTTTAAACGAATGGTATGCTCAAATGTTTGGTTGTATCATTCTTAATATAAACATGAATAGTATGTATAATAATTAAATGTGTCAGATGTTTGTGTTTTACCATGTCCTGATCTAATTTAAGAGATATTGCTTTGTATATTCAATGTGTTTAGGTGGAGAGCCACATCAATCGAGACCCCTCCAGACTCACCAAGTCAACCAAGGTCTGGGAGGAGCGCACAAAGTCTATTGGACCTACAGGGGGAGGACCTATACTTCAAATATTTCATAGGTGAACACTGTCTGGATATTTATTGATGAATTGAGCCATAGCATATACGCTGTGCCAGGGGCGATTCTAGGTGCTCAGCCCCTATTGCCTTGCGAAGGCTTTTGAGTCTGCTAAATCACAAATTTCACTGGATAACAACTAATACATGTATTATTCATAAATGTATAACTCAGTTAAAAATTGTACATAATATAGTGCAAAAATATGTAAATTGTGCAAAAATAGATTTTTTTTTTTATTCAATTAATCTCCTAAACATTTTTCCTTAGCCTTGGGTGGATAGTAGAATTTCCTGGCAATAGAAATTAGCAAAGTTATCTTTCTCTGATAATTATGTATTATTTTTCCTCCTCCAGGGCTGTTCCTAGTTGGAGACAAGGTCTTTGACCCCCATCTTCTGGAGATCATCTATATTGAGACTCATCTTTTATTGACGTATCATGAATACTGTGTATGGTTTCACACAAAAAAACGGACGAATAAAACTTGTGGATGAAATAATGTATGGAACTTGTTTAGCAGGTTTATTTAAGAAAAAATTATTGGATTTCTGTATTTGGTTCAGTCCATAGATATGGATGTCTGTCTATGGTTCAGTCCCTTGTCTTGAAGCCCGCTATATTTGTATTTATACGGATGTGATGTTGGCGTTGCGGAAGCCAGCAGGCTGTCTAATTTCAAAGATGGCGGAAGACGAAAAGCCTTTAGCTGAATTTGAGCAGTTAGACTTTTTAAGGGATCGGCATGTACGATTCTTTCAGAGATCGCTCCAGGTGTTGCCAGAGCGATATTCATCCCTGGAAACATCTAGGTAAGCTTCTTAGGGTCATATTTCCATTTGGCAATCCCGCTTATCATCTGGCTAGCTAACGTTAACATTGACTGGCACTTTTGAATCAATCACTGACTGATTGAATCAGCTAGCTAATATTAGCACAGCTAGCTTATACAGTTAAGTGACCACAGCAAAACCACTGATGTGAATAGAACAGTGAAACACATTCATTGCAACCTCTATAGACAGCTGGTTTCGTACCGGAGTGTGAGTCAATCACTGATTGTTTTAAGTCGTCCATTTGATATACATTGACATTAATTAATTTCTTTTCTTTTCGCAATCTAACTTTGACAGGGGGGGGGGGGGGGGGGGGGGGGGGGGGGGGGGGGGGTGTCAAGCTAAATATAATGATGAGGAAGACAAGCTTGCAAATGTTGCAATAGGCCTATACAAATATATGTAACCCAGTCCTGAGATGTAATTTGTAACTTACAGAAGAAGCCCTAAGCGATACATACATACGTTTTATTTACTCAGTCTTTCCGTGATAACGAGTTAATTTAATTTGTTTCTCAAGATCTCGAGTAATTAATGTCGACTCTCATTATTATTTGGCAAATAACAAATGTTGTTTCTCGAAACAATGTGATAATTGTCTCGAGTACTCGATTACATTCACGGACATGTGAGGTCTCCAGACGGTCTGTGACCCACACCTGCACTTGTGTAGACCACTGCTGGAGCTTGCATGCAACTACAGCACCGTTTCAAAATTCAGGTCACAGTTTCTGCCTGTGCTGCAAATCGGAATATGGTGATGGATATGATCTAAACGGGGTTTGATCAAGTAAAGACCTCAGAATGGTCACGGGTCTGATGTTTTTAAACTGCACTGATCAATGAACCTTTAACATTCCAACATAAGCTACATGCTCCATGTTCAATATAATTTAATGCTGTGATGTAATGCCTGGTAAGACTGTTGTGGAAATGTGTTAATATTTTATTTTTTTGTATTAAACTGTTGTATCAAACTTTTAGTATAATCTTTTTACTTAAGAGTCAAATCATGTTTGGTGAGACAATACTAATTACATATTTTACAGCTGAATCAAATACACAGCTAAATTCCAATTACTCAGAGGTGCAAGGAAATTAATCATAAAGCTGAGTTTAAGCCTGTGTCAGGCCTTGATTGAAGTGATTATAATGCAGTGCTTCATATTCTCCTGCTCCTGTGACATTGCTACACTGATTACGTTTCCTGCAATGATTTAATATATTATCGTTTTCTCGACCTCAAGTTATTTATCTCAGTAAAACAAAGTTTTGTGATCTCAAGAGAATGATCCCGTTATCTAGAAGACAACATTTCTTATTTAGAGATAATGACATAAATAACTTTAGATTCTAAGAAAACAAATTCAATTCACTTGCAATCACAGGAAAACAGAGTACAAAAAATATGTATTGCCTCTCGGGCTTCTGTAGTTCCTAAAATACTAAACGATGTAATTTTCCTATTAAACCACTTTTTTTTTCTCATCTGTCAGGTTAACCATAGTGTTCTTTGCTCTTGCTGGACTCGATGTGCTGGATGCTATGGATGTAATTGACAAAGACAACATGGTAGAGTGGATCTACTCCCTACAAGTTCTGCCTACAGAGGACCGTAAGTATAACCAATGCCATACACTATTAGATTTGTGCTCACATCTCATCCATTCACCCAACTGAGTTAAGTGTGATTAATTGCTGAACTTATACAGTACATGCACATAAGATATTTTGACATATATCTATGGCAAGACCACAGATGAAGAAATAGTTGTACTTCTATGGTGTTAACTTAACATGGTCACTCATTATAACACTTTATGGAAGTAAGTGTCCATGATACAAGGTTGACCTGACTGCAGTAATGTCCTTTGTGTCAATGTCAATGATCACCGCTAGATGTCAGCGTTATACTAAATTATTAAGATACCAAATTGGGAGTGGCAATAATCTTTCTGAACAATTACACTTGATGGGCAGGAGAATATGATTCAGAGTATTCGTTAGTATTATGTTTTAAAATATTATTTTTTATTTAAAATATATCCAGGTTCATCATACCCGCTAGCTACTAACTTCCTTGCGCTTTAGTACCAAGTTGTATTATTTATTTATTTTGTTTTTGTCACGTCTACTTTGTTTTTTAAAATTTGTTTTTTTCTTTCTTTCTTTGTTTTCTGTACAGCAATTCTTTAGCCTACTTGGGATGGGATTGCTTTAATCTTAAAACACCAAATAGCTTTTTAACATTTCCATTAAGATTCAATTGATTTTAGACAGAAATAATGTAGTAACCCCTAAACATAACTTAATTATTTATAATTATATATATACTGCATATATTATATAGTTATTCATAATAAGTAATGCACTTTGTCTCGCATATCCTCTTTCAGAATCAAATCTAGGCCGCTGTGGGTTTCGTGGGTCGTCGCATATTGGACTTCCTTACAGCACCAAGGTATGTGACAATGCCAACCTACATTTAAGTCTAAACTTGTTGTCTAACTACAACCTTAAAACTTGAAGTATTGCGAATTCTTAACTTGGCGCTAACACACTGACTCTTAACTATATATGCCTGCTTCAGGCTTTAGAAGCATCTGTTTTCATATCTGCCAAGTTCAGTTGCCCTTTAGCAATAATTACAATGGAATCTGCATCATTTCAATCTGCTACCTTAAAAAGGATCATTTGGAATTCTTGATGTTGTAAATTATCTGTTTTATCAAGATTGCCCTGACTCGTACATCGAATTATTATATCCACTTCTTTCTTCTGCAGTTCTTAGATTTTTCTCCCACTAGTCATTTAGTAACATGCTAACTTTTTTATATAATTATATGTTTAGCATAGCTTCAAACCAATTCGAGTAGCCACACAAGGTCTTCTTTATATAAAACATGTCAGCATGTCAGAAACAGGGCTAATTGACTTGTTATAGCAATGTTTGCAAGCTATTTCAATGTGTTATTTTGTCAACTACATATTAAATTCCTAAAGGGGCCCTATTATGCACATTTTCAGGTTCATACCTTTATTTAGGAGTTATGCTAGAATAGGTTTACGTGTTTTAATGTTCAATAAGAATTTCTATTTTCCAAACTGCCTGAGTCTGCAGCACCTCTATTCCCCCTCTGTCTGAAACGCTCCGTTTTAGCTCCTGTCTCTTTAAGGCCCCCCTCCCGACGAGCCCAGTCTGCTCTGAGTGGTCAGCTGGCCTTCACTGACAAAAACAGCGTTTTCTCGATATGGCAAAACCACTATCCAAACTGTCCGGCCTCCGTTCTGACTGGCTCTGCTTGAGGGTGTTCCAAACTAGCTGCTAGGTGGGCATTATGCAAATGTGTGACCTTAAAAGGGATAAGTTATGGAAGAAAGCGCCGGACTACAAACAAGGCGTTTCAGGCAGTTCAGGAGCAGTGTTTTCTGTGAGAGAGAGTAGCTCCCTTTAGCGTGGACTATGGGCTTTGTAACTTGTCAGACATTTTGCATGCACAAAAAGCTATATAAGATACTACAGGGAAAAACCCAAACAGCATGATAGGGCCTCTTTAAAACAATTCGAATGGCTAGCAAGAGAAAAACCAAAGAACTCTTTACAGCCCAAGTAGATGTAAAATTTGTCTGGGCGTCTAGAAGAAACAATTAGAAAAAGTACATCAAAGATTCATCCTGTCCCTTTATCTCCCCTTCCTGTATGTCTTTGCCCACCCTGTCTCCAGGCTCCTGGAGTTGCCCACCCCTATGACAGCGGTCACATAGCCATGACCTACACTGGGCTAGCATGCCTCGTCATCTTAGGAGACGACCTCAGCCGGGTCAACAAACGTGCTTGTATGGCCGGCGTGAAAGCACTGCAGCTGGAAGATGGAAGGTAGTTACAAGATATACAAACATATGTTCACTCACACACACACGGGCTAATGTATGAAAGGGTTACGTATGTCTTCCATCACAGATTAGCGTGCGATAGCCTGTAGTCTGTGAAAACAGTAGGATATGAAATGTCAAGGTAATATGAAGCAGTCAGTAATGGCGCTTATTCTACTGAGACCCAAACACTATCTGAAAGGCCATTCGAACAGCCTCAGCCCAATTCTCTTTGAACTTTCCTATCCATGTCAGTCTTTGATGTTCTCTTCTTGTCTTGTGACACTAAACATACAAGGCGTGCAACAGTACCTACTGACGTCCTTCTGTTTTGTTTTGTTTTGCCTTTGGCCAGTTTCTATGCAGCACCAGAGGGAAGTGAAAACGACATGCGCTTTGTCTACTGTGCTGCCTGTATCTGCTACATGCTCGATGACTGGTCAGGCATGGACATTCCAAAGGCCATAGAGTACATCCGGAGGAGCATGGTGAAAACTTCTCCTTATCTACATGAATGAATTAAGCATAGAACACAACAAAAATAACATTACAATAGCAAGGATGTGTACATTTCTTACATTTTGCCTATACTGTAGGTGGGCTCAAGCTGGCAATCTTCAGCTCAGTAGTTAGCTTCTTAAACAACAATCACCGCTTAGTTTTATAGGGTTGTCTTCTCCTCATTTCTCTTGCTCTGTGCCACCACTGACTCAAACAATTACAATTCAATATGTGGTAGGACTTTTGTTGGACTCTAATTGAAGGTGACACTGCCCTAAGTGAATATTGACAATATGAGCTTGGTAGGTCAAATAGCACTTATTCTCCCCCCTCACTAGTCGGTTGTACTGTTGGGTTAATTCAAAGGTAGATCAAATAGTCCTGTCAGACCCTCACTCTATGTGTGCGTGATCTATTCCAATTAGGTTCTTTTTAAATGCAGGTTAAAGCCCACCATGTATTTCCATGTACTCAAGTTTTGTTTTCTTGTCACACATTTATTCTGCAGGCTTTTCTTTGACTAATGTTTGTTAGTGTAGCAAAGGACCAGACATTGTGTGGAGTATAAGGAGCAAGTGCTTTCAAAAGCGTTAACTAACTAAGGTTTTGTGGTAATAGATGTTTAAAATGGAATGGAACAGTTAAACACTCGTATGAGTTCTTCCAAATGAGATTTTGAACAAAATCTGTTGAATTTGGTGATTCATTTTATCAGTTTAGGATCAATTTCCAGATTTAATAGATAGATATAGATAGATTCCTTTATTGTCATTGCACAGCGTACAACGAAATTGAGTAGCAATCCTCCTGACGGTGCTATCACACATAACAAAACTAAAAATAAAAAAGAATAAGGCGAACAGACATATAAACAAATATACACATAAAGAGCACGGATAAGGAGAGCACCGAGCCGCTGCGTCTGGGCGCACCGCCATTTTGTAGTAGACAGTAATTAGTAATGAAGTAATGAATCTCTAGAGAATGTTGTTATGAGATTGCTACATAATATTCGTATCTCCTTGACAACAGTAATAATCCATGAAACTTGTGTTCCTCAGGCGTTCCCTCGAGCCACTGTTATCTTTCTAGTTTGCTTTCTTCTGTTCGGCGTCATGCAGGGACTTTTACTCTACTTAGACAAACTAGTTGGTTATAGCAATAAGGCTATCTAGGGGGTATGTATTTATGGTTCATTCTCTTGAATAGGCCTTATGAGCTAGAGAAACAGGATTTCCCCTGGGCTGCTTAATCCTCTTATTTTGGGTAAGCTTGTAACCTATTAGCCTCTACCAGTAGCCTAAACATAGAGTATTCTAATTAATCTAATATTTACAGCCTTTTTGTTGCTTTTGGAAGATCCCCATAAGCTGCTTGACGAAGCCTATTGTGAATGTATTTTCTTTGTCTTCTTTTAAGAAGTAATCCTCCTCTAAGGCTTGAAAGTCTCTGACTCCTGTCCTCCTCAAAACACCAGGTCCACCTCAGGACAGTCCTTTGTGTTGAGCAGTGGTGGTCTCTATTCAGTGCTTTAGTAGAGAGGATCCTTTCAGTCACTCTTCTAATGGAAACAACAACAGTCTCATCTCACCACATATGCATAATCTTGATCTGAAAAGCAGTTAACTAGAACTCAATGTTGAACAAAATCCAAGTCTAGTAGGTTTAGTGATTTTAGAGCTTAATATAAACTAATGTATCAGAGTGAAAGCATGAAAACAAGGATTGAGCTTTTTAACCCTGCATTCTGTCTTCATTAAACGTGCAAGATGTCTTTTGACTGTTACTTCACAAGAATTAGAAATTTTAGATTGAAAGGAATTGTCACAGACAAAAGGCTTCTGTTTGGATCATGTATTAAATAAATGTGCCTTTCTTTCCTTTCCACAGTCATTTGACAATGGTATTGGCCAGGGAGCAGGGTTGGAGTCACATGGTAAGGATGATGACACCTAATTGGTTGTTATACGGCTGGTGATGTAATAAGCAGTGCCCTCTCCCTACAGTTGACAGTACATGATCTGATAGCTGCCGTTGCACCACATAGTCGTGCGGACACCTTTTGAGTTACTTTACTGGTGTTTGAGCAACCTTGCTTACAATTGTATAGTGCACCACAGTATATTAGATTGGAAATATGTTGGTAATTTCAATTGAACAACCTTAGTTGCCCTGACTGATGACCACAGTTGGAGAACTGATGATGATGGTCGTATCACAATTGCATCTAACCCATTTAAAGTAGGATTACCTTTTTTTAACCTTTTTAATCAACAGTATCTTCTAAAAGAAATCCCCTAATCTCTAAAAGCTACTATTTCACCAACACACGCAGGCATGCCCGCCCAGCTAAATTGGAAGCACAGCAGAGAAGATCTCTCTCCAATTAGTCCATGGCACTATAGTCTGCAGAGGGCATTTCCATCATAGTTCAAGTCAGAATCTGTCTAAATTACAACCTCCGCTCAAACAAAACCGGAGCCAAGCCCACACAGTGGTGATAGGGGGTCTGTGGTGTCACCAGTGATTTACACAGGGGATAATGGGGAGGTGCTGTGACAGTTTGTAAGGGGAGTGATGGATAGCTGCCCCTGTGGCAAGTGTCAGAGCTACTCTGTCATTAAGGGAAGGAAGTGGGCTCACGCACACGGGTATCTCTCCCAGACACCCAAGACGCTGTCTGTGGAGGAAATTGTGTGCTTTTGATGTCTGGTAAGAACTTGTGTCCTCTGCTGGCTCCCTGTGCCAACACACACACACACACACACACACACACCACTGTGCATTATGGGATACCTAACATCCCACTTCTCCCCAGGTGGCTCGACCTTCTGCGCCATTGCCGCGCTGCATCTGATGGGCCGCCTGGAGCTGACTCTGAGTGTGCGTGAGCTGGACAGGATCCGCCGCTGGTGCATCATGAGACAGCAGAGCGGGTTCCATGGCCGACCCAACAAGCCTGTAGACACCTGTTACTCCTTCTGGGTGGGAGCCACGCTAGAGGTACACACACACACACACACACACAGGTTATCCTAGGTCTAGTGTGAACTTGCATGCAATACGTCCTTGGCAACAACATGGTAACTTTCACCATTCCTAAACTTATCAGTTGTAACATGCTTTACTCTCGTACCTGGCCAACCATGTAAAAATGGCACATTTTGGAATTAAGAAATATGATTAAACAAATCATTCATATACAGTGATGGGAAAAAGTTACTGAACTCTGGCAGACTTTCTGTGTTTTTGCTGAAGGTGTAATATAATTAAATCTATGTTCAGATTAAAGGTCATTAAAATAACACACTTATTTTATACAAAACTTAACCTTTTTTGAAAAATAATTTCCAAATAATTTCTAATAATTTCAAATAATGCCTCCGGACCACAGAATTCCCTTTGGTATGGAGGTCTGTGGCGGTGCTGCTTCTTTTTAAAGGCGGCAGTAAATCTAACCCTACCTGCTACAGGCCATTTTCAATTTTACCTTGTTTATCCAAAATGTTGGACAGTTGGTGAACAGGAACTAGCCATCTGGACTCTTAACAAGTTCCTCTCTGATATGCAGTCGGGCTTTCGTAGGGGTCACAGTTGTGTTATTGCCGCACTTAAAGTAACAAATGACATAACTGCCCTTGATAAAAAATAAAAAAAAAGATTGTTGTGCCGCAATTTTTATAGACCGAGCTAAGGCTTTTGACACTGTTGACCGCTCAATTATTTTAACAAGATTGAGAGACATTGGTTTTACTGATGATTGTCTTGCTTGGTTTTTCAGTTAACTTTCTGATCGTGTCCAGATTGGTAGGGATTTTGAATAAACATTATCATACTTCACAGTTACAATGGGTATTCCACATGGTTTCATGTTGGGCCCAACCCTCTTTCATTTACATCAATAATGTCACTCAGGCCTCTGGCAGGTCGTTCATTCATTTATGTACCGATGACATGATTTTATATTTGACTGGCCCTTCAATCACCTCAGTTATGCTTAACATGCAACGTGACTTTGATAATGTTCAATATGCATTTGCTGCAATTTTTCATCTTTTGTTGAACCCAAAAGAAGTGTATGGGTTTTAGCCCCAAATATCCCAACTTTTGATTATGGTGACACTATCTATAGAATAGCGTCGCAATGAACTGGTGCCCCTTTCTGAACTCATGACTGTGATCAGTATGCCATGGTCAGCTGGTCTTTACATACTAGACGTAATTTTCACTGGCTGTTGTTAATTTGTAAGTCTCTACTTGGAAAAATACCTTCTTACCTGCATACCTTATTACAAATGCCCTGTAGTTCTTATTCCCTGAGGTCATAAAACCCCTAAGGCTTGCATGGCTTTTGGCCGTGGTTTTTTTCAGTTTGCGGCTGCTAATGACTGGAATGAGTTTCAATCTAGATTTAAGATGAATCATTTCATTCCCATCTCAATGTTTTCTTATAAACTAAAGACGTTGCTCACTGATGTTTGCTGCTGTTAACCTGTGCTTTATTATGTATTATGTACTATGCTCTGTGTTATGTTTGCTGTTTCGATGTTTCTTTTAGGCCTGATGGCCTTATGGCCTGGTTGTCATAGCAAATGAGAACAGGTTCTCGACTGATCTGTCTGGTTAAATAAAGGAAATTATTATTATAATTTGCAGATTACTTACATTTGAGGTTTAGTCATTTGATAGATCTTAGATCTGCATTGTTCTCAAACGTAAAACCGTTTTGTTTATATAATATATATATAATGGTCCCTATCATTGATGCAACAACAATGTTACATTAACAAATCTTCTGAGCACATAACCCTGTACTCTTTAACCTTCACTGGCTTCCGGTCAGCCAGCTCATCACCGACAAAATCATTCTCCTCACCTACAAAGATTTAGATAACTTGGCCCCTCCTTACCTCACTGAACTCCTCCAACTCTACCATCCTACCCGGACATTACGTTCCTCTTCTGAGGGGCAACTGGTCATTCCCCCAGCAAAACTAAAGCATTTTGGGGAGCGTGCATTTCCTAGGGCAGCACCTAAATTATGGAACTCTCTCCCTCCTCTAATTCGCAATTCCAACTCTCTATCAATCTTTTCACCCTAGCCTATCCTAATTAACTCTCTTTAACATCCGGTCCTATCCTTCTATTGCTATGCTGTCCTTTTGTTATACTTATAGTTTGAACTGTTGCTCTCTCTCCATTCTCCATGTTTGTGTTTAATTGTTTATTTTTGTCATTTTATAAATATAAGTGGTGTGAAGCGACTTTGGGTGTCAGAAAAGCACTATACAAATACAATAAATTATTATTATCATCGTCATCCGCTTTGTCCGGGGTCGGGTCGCGGAGGTAGCAGTTCAAGCAGGGCATCCCAAACTTCCCTTTCCCGGGCCACATTAACCAGCTCTGACTGGGGGATTCCAAGGCGTTCCCAGGCCATTGTGGAGATATAATCCCTCCACCTGGTCCTAGGTCTGCCCCGCGGCCTCCGCCCAGCTGGACGTGCCTGGAACACCTCCCCAGGGAGGCGGCCAGGTGGCATCCTTACTAGATGCCCGAACCACCTCAACTGGCTCCTTTCTACGCAAAGAAGCAGCGGCTCTACTCCGAGTCCCTCACGAATGGCTGAACTTCTCACCCTATCCCTAAGGGAGATGCCAGCCACCCTCCGGAGGAAACTCATTTCCGCCGCTTGTATCCGCGATCTCGTTCTTTCGGTCATGACCCAGCCTTCATGACCATAGGTGAGAGTAGGAACGAAGATAGACCGGTAGATTGAGAGCTTTGCCTTCTGGCTCAGCTCTCTCTTCGTCACAACGGTGCGATGGAGCGACTGCAACACCGCACCCGCTGCTCCAATTCTCCGGCCCATCTCTCGTTCCATTTTCCCCTCACTCGAGAACAAGACCCCAAGATACTTGAACTCCTTCACTTGGGGTAAAGACTCATTCCCTACCTGGAGTAGACAATCCATCGGTTTCCTGCTGAGAACCATGGCCTCAGATTTGGAGGTGCTGATCCTCATCCCAGCCGCTTCACACTCTGCTGCGAACCGATCCAATGAGTGCTGCAGGTCAATTATTATTATTACATTGCATATTATAATCAACAATTTTGTGATGACATTTGGCGCTGTGTAATTTAATTTATGTTTTTCATCAGATACCAATGTTGTATTTTAAACATTGCATCGTCTTTTCGCATTTCGCAATCAAACAGCAGAATGTGAAACGACTTGAGAAAATTACTCTATTGCGTCGTTGGGGATCCTTAAAAATTTTTTCAACTACCGCCGTTTTCAGCCAAGGGGAGAGCTGGTTCTAAATTTGATTCGAACGAATTAACCATTTAAATGCTGGTGGTCAGAAAATACGTGAATTTCATTTACATTGATCCTATGTCCCAAGCTTAATTTAGCCTAAACAACAACCTATATTGTTTAAGAGAATCGATGAAGTATCTCTTTAAGCTTTTGCATGTCTCATAAGGTGTAATGGAAAACAATGAACAAACGGTTTCCTGTTCTGTAGCTCCTAGGTGTATTCCAGTACACTAACTTTGAGAGGAACAGGAACTACATCTTGTCAACACAGGACCGCTTGGTTGGGGGCTTTGCCAAGTGGCCAGACAGCCATCCAGGTAAGTCTCATCCTGCCTAGTTGCATGTGTTTATATAACAATTGTTTTTAAACAGTATATCTGTTTGTGTAGCTCCCTTATCAAACTAAAAAAATTGGAAGCCGCAAGCTGCACAGATTCAATGAACAGGCGCTGAAGCCAAAAATGGCTTGCTCAGACCTTGTCAAATAGTGACAACTTTCAGAACCAAGTAAGAAAATCCAATGCCGTGCATGCATGACGCATACTGTGACCAGCAGGGCCACGTAGAAAATGACTTTAATGTAGTCTGCATACCATTGCTTATGCCAAAACCCGTAGATCGATGACCAAAACACTTGGCAGCCCTTTGTATGTAACGTTACATTTCTCAACAAACTTAGCATAACTCTTTGAACATGAAGCACAGTACAGCTTGTGAGAAATCAACACATTTTGAGACAAATAATACCTGAGAAAAGCATGCTAGTTATTGATATGATAACCAGGTCAGAGTGATAAGAGTAGTAAAAAAACGGCAAGCCACAGTCTTTGAAGGACTAGTTTGAACAATCAAACACAGTGTAGCTCCTACTCTCTGGAACAGTGCAGAGTCAATGGAGATCTTTAAGAAGCTGTTAAAAACTCACTTATTATGTAAGCACTTTGTTTTGTTATGTGTGTTTGAGCCTGCTACTTCCTGTGCAGTTTTAAAGGTCCTTTTATTGTTTTATGTTTTAACGTGGTACAGCACTTTGTAACTCTGGTTTCCAAAGACGCTTTATAAATACAATTTACTTCTATAATTTGAAGCCTGTAAATACATGCAATACATGCTTCAATATCTTCTTGTACATTTAAATGCAGTCACCTGTGAAAACAGTGAAACCCAATTCAATCGGGCAATTTAATAAAAAATCAAACAAGACCGTAGACAATTCATTTCAATAGCGATTGCACCTAATTTGAGGATAAATCATTTTATTTTTAAGAATATCGGGGCCCTAAGTAACGCAAAATTTAACAGGTTAAAAATGTTAGTAGTTCATGTTTCCAAGAAAGGCAGCATTTTGGCTTCAAGTGTGACGGCGTCGACACAGCCCGGGGCTCACTACATAGGGAGCCATTTGAGCTAAACGCCCATCACAAGGAGAACACAAGTTAAACCTTGACAAAACCATTTGGATTGTGTAGATCTTTGCTGTCAGGAAGTCTAGCATGCAACATAGGTAGGTATAGCTATTGACTTTTTGGATGTTGTTTCTGGAAAGTGCCCTCAATGACACACCCACACCCGGACACACTCTCAGGTTACCCTCTGCTGGTTTCCATTGACTGATGAGAACACACCCCACCCTAACCAGTGTGTGGAACTGTAGAGGGTAGGCCCTTATGAAGGAACAATAGTTACCGGCACTCTTCATTCCTCTCCCTGTTAGTTAGGGGAGCTAAACGTCTGCCTGGCTGAGTCCTCTGTGCTTGGAAAAGGAGAAACAATACAGAGTAGACAGCTGTTCAGGGCAGGGCATAAGAAGCGCACCTGTTGTTCTAATTATACCGTTTTTCTAACTTTTATTTCAGTGTCACCTTAAAAGGCATGTCGTCCAATGTTTGCGATGCTAAACATGCGTATTCTATTATAAAGTGAAGAATGTGTATTTGAAAAATAGCTCCCTCCCTCCTCCCTGGATAACCTTGGATTCTGAGCTATGATTGATCAGGCTAATGGAAATGTGATTGAACCTGATTTCTGTATGTTATGCTCTGTCGTCTCATTATAATTCAGTTAGAGGTCCATTTACAGGCCTGGTAGGCTTTTAGACAGCTCTCACGGGAGATGGGCGGGTAAATGGGGTCAACATGCATTATTTATGCTTAAAGGGCCAGCTCTGCAAAAACAAGTCTCCTGAAAGGCCACCACGTTTGTTTAGTCATGACTTATATTATAGATTACTACCTCCATAAGAAAGGATGTCACCATACCAGAAATTTAGCAGTCGATACCAATACCAGTGAAATTCCACGATTCTCGATACCCAATTTGATACCATGGTAAAAACTAAACAATAAATTAAGTCATATACTTCAATTGCAGCACCCGGCCAAGACATGAAAAACATATGGAAATAATAAATAGGCCTATTTAAAATAAACATTACAAAAAAATGCCTGTTTAGCCTATATTATAATAAAAAACATACATGCACATTTATAGCACGGCCAAGCGAGATCACAAGCAGAGTCAAATGTTCCCCTGCTGCATTGGGGTGTAAACTACTACAGCTAACTCACAGAAAATGTTCCCTTTCTCTTGAAGTAGACAGGGCAGGACCCAGCATATAGCCTACTTCAAGAGAACGCAAACCTTTCCTGTTTGTTCGGTTTCTTTTTCGCTTGTTCTCCGAGGCTGTGATTGCCCATATATAGGCCTACTTGTTAGTTTCTGATTTGAGTTTGCGGTAGTTTACAGCAGGGGAGCCAAACACATTACAGATTGAGCCAAACACTTTAAGGATCGTAACAAAATATTGCGGGTGGCTACTTGGGGGTGATTTTAGCCTTGGGAGAATTTAGCTACAATAAAACATCCAAAGTGACGTATTTTTGCTGGTGTTTGTTTGCTTGCAAAACATATTTTTAATTGCATCCCCGGTACCTACAGTACTGTAGAAAACGAGTAGGTCACGTTTTTAAAATGCTGGCATTGCCGTGGTAGCTAAGTATCGGTTCTTGCGACATCCATACCTCTAACTGAGGTCAAATCCGGTATGTCACCATTGAGGTGCTTTTAGACGACCCCTAGCAGGTGCTGCTCCGCTCCACACAGGCTGACCTAGCTGCACACCCTCTCTTCATTTCACTTTGTCTCCCTTTCCCCTTGTGTACCTGTCTCCCCCAGACCCACTCCATGCCTACTTTGGCATCTGTGGCCTGTCGCTGCTGGGAGAGCCAGCCCTGAGGAAGCTACACCCGGCCCTTAACATCAGTCACAGGGCCTATGAGCACCTCCAGCAGCTGCAGCGCGTGTGGCGGGATGCCTGCACCTGACAGCTTGAAGACTGGCGGAGAGCAAGGACATGTTGACTTTCCATAGACTGAAGTACACCCACACTGGATTGAATGAGAACTTGGGACCTGTACCTCCCTGAGAGGCTTTGACCCTTGCTCCTATCCTAGAGCCTACTGCAGTTACCTTCCAAGATCGCCTACCACTCAAGACTCTTTGTTCTACCCCTCCCAGGTCTAAGTCAACACCTATTTTCCTATCGTCATAACCAATATGCCCCCTCCCCTCCCCCTCTCAAGACTTTTACAAAAACCTGACCCTCTTCCACGAGTTATCATTTTTGCAGAAATGGTCACCATTGTGGCAGACAGAAAAGGGGACGAGTGAATAAATAAATAATCTGCCTCCATCTATTATTGAGTGTAACCTGTCCGAGCTGGGTCCTAATACAACCCTAGCCTTATCCATCTGCTTTTCAGCGCCAAGGGAACTGGACCTCTTTTTTTGTTGTTGCTTTTTTACCATTTCACACCTCATAAAATGCTATGTTTTAAAGGTCAAATAGCTACATTTAACCTCAGTAACACTGAAATATTTTTTTGTTTGTTACATACAGCTTCATGTCAGAACTTTCCTGGTTAAGAGCCTCTGGTTTTTCTGTTATTTTGAAGCGTTTATGACCGTTGTTCTATTGAGCCCCACAGTGTACTCAAGAAAAGAAGAATGGTGCAAGCAATGTCAGCTGCTGCCTTGAGAGCCAAAACATTAGATACCATGGCAACTAGTTAATTCTCTGTCATAATGCCTTCTTTTGCAGATTCTTTGCACATTCTCTGTTATTTTGGTTATGTTTACCAGCCATGAAAGTTGTGAAACCAGCATGAGACCACCAAACCAACGTGGTTCTCTTTTTTAAATGTGCCTCACAGCAGTGCTCTGCTGGTTCCTAGCATTGCCTCTTTCTTTCTTTCCTGGAGGAAATCACTGAGCTATCAGTATTGTATTAGTAAAAGCTCATAATTATTTACCCCTAAGCAATTCAGTCATTGATAATATATGTATTTCCAGCAAAGGAGGATGTGTGTTCAAACATCACATCTTGAATTTTCCATCAAGAAGTGTGCTTAAGTATATTTAATATGCTCCACACTACCCATGTAAGCTAGTGGTGAAGTGTGGATGGTGATTTGGGCTTTAAGAGTATCTATTCCACTGTGAAGAAGTACTGAGACAATGTGCAGGTACACAACCCCCATTAATTCATTTATTATAGCGCTTTTCTGACACCCAAAGACACTTCACAGTTCTACCTACCGTCCTTCAAGCGATGAAAGATTGGTGGATCTGTGAGAGCTGCCGTCTTACCCTGTCATATCTGAGGTGTGCAAGGGTAAATGTTGAGAGGCCTACAGTCAATTTACCCATGTTTTCATGTGTTATTTCGGTTTGTCATAGCCTTAATGTGAACATGCACAGGATTATCTATTAAGAAACCAGGTAAAGACCAAGAATCTCTAAAAGCCACTTGAAGCTGTAAATTGAGGTAAAATATTTTGTGAATCTTGAAAGTATGTCTCATCCCATACATAATTTTTTTTTTTCTTAAGCAATGTTAACTGTCATGCTATTACAGTGCTCATTTCATAACTATAGATTCACAGTCCTGATGCAAATCTTAAATATCGAAAATATTGTTTTTCAAAATCATTAAAAAGCAAGAAACCTAAGGTATTAAATGAAAGTTATAGTATTGATGCTATTCACTTGGGAATGCATACTGTATTTGTCAATAGAAAAAAAAAAAAAAATTTAGGAATTACTTCTTCAGCTGTCTTGAAACTTTGATGGCACTGCTATGTTTTTTCCCCTAACCACAGATTAACTGACTTTTTCATAAAACAAATTATTCACTGAAACTAAAAGTGTAGTTTTATGACAGTGAAATATTTTAAACACAGTACCTTCAACAAGTGTTATGTTATGAACAATTCATTAACAACCAATATTGTGCAACTGGATCACTTTAAACACACACATTAAGAAACTATTGCTTTTGCCAAAGATCAGATGGACTCAACAGTAGCATGTATTTATATTCCTCTAATATTAGAAATAGGCCTGTTCTGATTGATTATTAGATGATCCAATTGAGTCTTTAGTTCGCGACTGTTTAGGATCAGTAATGCAGGATTGATTAAATTATTAGATGAGTAGGACCAAGAGGAAAACAGCCTTTCACTTAACTGTATCTGATTAACTCAAAGTCACTTCCGTGGTCAGCAGATTTTGTTGGCTGCTCCCCAAAGGTTTCTTTGGAACACAGAAGTTACTGACGGTGTTGCTTTTTTAATTTGTAGAATGGAACAATGTCATGGTGAGCTCCACATGCAATCTTGTATCTTGGCCACAAGAATATCCTTTCCAAACGAAATACAATGCAGTGCTCAATGTTGGTCCGACAGAAGGTCCTGATTTTCTGACTTCATCCTATTTGTTTCTGTCAAAAAACATGAACCCTATTTTCCGGATTCTCAGTGTTGACTTTCTAGGCACATCCTGTAACAGCCTCGCAGCCTTACGTCACACCTCTGTGGTCTGGATATAGGCTAGTTTCTGCCCCAAGGTTAAGGGCTGAAGAGATCAAACAGGTTGGCTGAATCTGAATGTCTAGAACACACAAAACATGACTTCTAATATAAATCGCTGTCATATAATTATGTCCGAGATCCCTAATATAATAATTAATTCAGAGTTATTAATGACGTTAATGAATGCTCTTATATGATATGCGAAATAATGATAGAAAATGTAGGCTAATCTAAAAGAATAACATCCTATTATTTAGAGTTGTAAGTGTCAGTGTCCCACATTACTTGGCATTACTGTCCACGGGCAAAGTGGGCTAGGGCTTGCGAAGTCGCTATATTGTTAAAACTAGGTTGTGGGTTTTCCTAAACGACAGCTTGTCTTTCCTTTTGTGTATTTGATGAGGTGGTATGGGGAAGCGGGACCATCTGGTAACGCCGTTGCCATGCCGTTGGACCCACTGGCAATGCCAAAGATTATGACCAAATTAATCTGCATATCAACGTGATCTACTACCACTAGTTTGCATCTTGACTCGTAAAAATATTCCTCCCTAAGCGGTCTTTTATGCTATCCAATTATGATTTGTAGGAAAAAAGCAACAAAAAACCCTCTACCTTCTCAACGGGCCTATTACTAGTCTAGGTAAAGCATAGTAATTTACGTCGGATACAACCAATAGGTCTAGTGAGTGAAATGAATAGAAATCATTAGCAGGCCACTATGGTTACATGTTATGTGGGTCGTGAGACCTATAATAAGAAGCACACTGTAAATCTGCACATGAGCGCACCGTCAGCCGAGCGTAAGTAGGCCTGTAGAGACAAAGATTACAGTGATGAGTTACTCCAGTAGGCCTATGTTGCGTTGGATTACTGAAAAATATAGGCCTACATGCTCTGGAACGGAACATACAGTATTTATAGGCTGTGTTATAGAATCAACGTATTACTCTCTGATTTTAAATGAACGTGATTTGTTAACGTAGACCCAAGGGGGGAATATTAATTGGATTTATCAACATTCACTTAGTGTGATCCAACGGGAATGGAATGCGTTGGATGCTTGAAACACTGTAGGGCTACCAGGGGAACTTAAAAAGGGTTAGGTTGGTTGACCCTTAAAGCGATAGTTCACCCATTTTCGATATGTTTTTCATCAGATAACAATGTTGTAGGCCTATTTTAAACCTTGTATCGTCATTTAGCATTTTGCAATAAACAGCGGAATGTCAAGAAAAAAATACACTTTATTATGTCATCGGGGGTCCTTTCTGAATTTTTTTAAACTATCCCGTTTTCAGCCAAATGGAGAGCTTTTGCTGGTTCTAAGTTTGATTCGTGCAATGATCTTTGTTATGACATTGTGGTGTACAATGAATTAACCATTTAAATGCCGGTGGTCAGGAAAATAGGTTAATTTCACTTACATTGATCCTATGACGCGAACTTGTTCAAAACTTAAAGGGACCCTATTATACTAATTGTCAGGTTCATATCTTTATTTGGGAGTTCTACTAGAATAGGTTTACACTTTTTAATATTCAAGAAACAATCATTTTTTTCCAAACTGCCTGGATCTGCAGCACCTCTACTCACCCTGTCTGAAACGCTCTGTTTTAGCTCCTGTCTCTTTAAGGCCGCCCCTCTCGACAGGCCCAGTCTGCTCTGATTGGTCAGCTGGCCAAACAAAGAGAATTTGCCTTCGCGCTTACCAAAACAGCATTTTCTCGACATGGCGAAACCACCTGGCCTCCACTCTGACTGGCTCTGGTTGAGGACGTGCCAAACCTTATCCAAATGTGTGACTTAGAGGCTTAGATAAGTTACGGAAGAAAACGCCGGACTACAAACAAATTATTGCTAGCATTATTAATGTGTGAGGTCTGTGCTTATAGATATAATCCTTCGGACAAGTTTACTAATGTTGTTTTAGCACCATGGACTATGCACCATGTTTGGCTATCATATAGTGTTGAGACTTAGAAATTTTATGTTGTAAAATGTAACTTGACATGACTAACAACGGGTTATAGTAACTGGAATCTATCTAAAGCGTTGAACTTCTTGACGTTACAGTTACATGCAACCCCAACACATGATGTGCATGCTGGTTCAAGTCAAGTGATCTGTCAACCTGAAAACGTAGGGGAGACCGTATATGGTTGTAACTACCACCAATTCCACCTATCAGGCATGAGATAGGAGTCCTTGGATAATTTCAGTGTTTAACTACTTCCTCCCTGATCCCACATGGTGGTTGTCAAGGCTGGAAACAGGTGCATGTAGATTCTATAGTGGAAAAACGGATTTTGAGGTTAAAGTAATTTTTTTGACCAAGACTCTATTTTGTTTAGTACATTCACATACACATAGTCAAATTGAAAGTGGATTTGAGTTATGGTGAGTCACAGAGAGAAAGATATTTTTTAAGCATCTTGCATTGTGTGGCGCCTGATTTGCTTGTTTTGTCTTCTTGTTACAACTTACCCCAGCATGTGTTACAACCTACCTGCAGCAGGATACCGGTAGCAGGGTAAGTCGTAACAAAGGAACACCATGCATTTTACATCAACTCACAAGGTCTGTGATATTCTTGCAGATGTTAAAATGTATGCCATTTGTAGTAATCAAATGTGGGTACTTTGTATAAAAGTTTGATAACTCTAGCTAAAAAATTCAGTGAGTTACAGGTGCTGAAGCAAAAGGTGTTACAACCGTACCCGGTCTCCCCTATTGTTACGTTAGGCTCAATGAGATATATATGTGTTGGGTTAACAACAGTGATTCATGTATGTATGTATAGAATTTAAGTTAGATCAACATAATGTTGGTTTTGATAACTTACTTTAATTATCGGTGTAGCCTACATTTGGGATACTGTTTATGTACCCTCAATATGTAGGCCTATTGAAAGATGTTTTCTTATTGATACATTTAGAAAATGTATACATGTGTATATTTTGGAGGAAAGGAAAACAGTCTATCAAGAGAATAAAGGCTGTAGCCTGAGATAACGTCGTCGCCTCGAGGATGCAGAGTCCGCAATCGGCGGACGCGCGATCACGTCGCCAGACAGAAGACATACGTAGCGGGCAGCAACTGTATACCACAGAGTGAGGGTGGGGTTTCCACTACGACTTGATTCCAGCATAAATTAGCCTACATGTCCCTTCAGCACAGGGGGAAGGAATTGGACCTAGTCTACATGACATATTGAGTGGAGAACGATGACATGGATAAAGCATCAATCGAACCAGTACCTCCCTGGCTGTCATTTTACAACCGCATAATCATTTGCAGGATTTAGTGAGGCTGCGTTGTTATTTGTCTACCAACCCTTTTTGCAGATTTTTGCTCTTTTTGTATCACTCATACAACATTGTTACACCATGTCGGATTCTGAGGACATGACAGAGTTTGCGAGTATAGTCGAAAGGATCGAGCGAGGAGAGGTGAGTATGCTAGATGTCAGATTACAAATGATTCATCTTGAGAGATACGGTCTGTCGGTGAAGCTCTGATGTGAACGGGCAATGCCAGTGTGATGTCGGTAAAAATAAGTGCTGCTTGTGTCTGCCATCCGCTCATGTAATATCTAAACGTGTATTGATTTCCATAATATTCTCTTTTATGAATCTTTGAAATGTATAATTGACCATTTGGAAAATAATATCGGACTGACAACATGTTGCCTCTGCTGGAACGCGAGGCCTAATTCATTGGATTAGTAGGCTACTGATCTTAAAATTCCTCTAATTTTGGTGGGAAAGAGACGCAGCTGCCGCACGCAGGCATGCCTGCAGGATGAAACCATGAAGAAGAGAGGATTGTAATTGCAATGCAGAGTATTCATTATTTTACTTCCGTTTTGAAAACAAAAATATAAATATGTATTGATTTACTTGCTTTTATTCAAAGAACATTTTACAACATAGCACACTCCTTTGCTTATGTTTGCAAATACAGAACAAATGAGAAATATGGAACTTAGTAATACAAACACAACAGTGCCTTGAAAATGATGCAGCCCTGGAAATAGATTACAGGCTGCTATAATTGATCAACCCTTTATCAATGCAAAGAAAGGTCCTGCTGAGAAGTTTTTTAGGAGCTCTTCGATTTATAATAATATGCAATACTTCTAACACAAGTGACTGAAAAAAAATAGGCTTATCAAATACAGATTTACATGGCCTACTAAAATATGCAATGCCTGATATAGATGTAAAGAAATACAACTTTGAAAGTATCAGATTTACAGTGTAAGTTTGTAAAACAAATAATCTACATCATCATAGTCTATAGAACTATGTGATTAGAAATTTGATTTGACTAATTTCTGCTGTAAACTACTTCTGCATAGATGTGAGCTGTTTTCTTACTAGGCACTAGTGAAATTTATATCTATGGCCAAGTTGTCCACCAGGGAGTTCTGCAGGACAACTGACTTGGTTTATAAGGGATAAGAACCTCACTGGAACATTAGCATACACATTTGTATTGGAATCTATGCATATGTAATGGAATTGGTATAAAAATGCAATACAATAAGCTTGAGAGACCCCCCTTTCAAAATGAGAAATTCTTATTGTCAATGCTGAGATCTATCACAAAATACACTTGAAATCTATTACTGTTGCAAAGCCAATAAATGTTAAGCAGTTTCATACAATGGTGTGATCCACTATTTCATTTAAAGCACTGCGACTGTGATGACATAATTATGTGTGTGCAACATTCTGGTATACGCCAAAAAACGGCAACATATTTAGAATAGACTCTTCTAGGCAGGAAGATGTTTAAACAGCGACTCCAGTCTCTACAACAAAGTAATATAGGCTTATATTTGTATTTATTCTGTAGTCTCCAAGGGGAATTCTAGGGAGGAGGGGCTAGTGCCTTGTTTGACAAGCTTAAACTCCCCTGGTCCCCCCTGAATGAGGAAAACTAATAAATGTATTGCTTATGGCTGCCTGACAGAACGTATTTTTTTGTTGATCAGCTTAAAATAATAATACCAATAATAAAAAATATCCCCAAAAAATCTAACATCAAGACAAAGTAAAAATAAACATTGTTCTAAAAGAACTGGTTCGAACTAGAACTACAACCATCTCTGCTGTCTCCATCTAAAGCATGGAGCATGGTTTCCAAAGAACAAACTCACAAGTTGAAAATACCATTATATGTGTGGTCAACTATGTGTGACACATGCAATATGAGTTGAGGAACCAACTGGCCCTCTTAAGGTTTTCTAACAGTAAGTAATCCACCACCCTCTAGAGCTGGATAAAGGAAATATTTCTGCAAGTGTATGATGTATATTCTGCTCACCAGGCGAAGGAAAATATGTTTGTTAAGGTGGTATACCTGATATAATTATATGATGCGATATGGTACAATGTTAAGAAATGACTTATTTCCCTTCAGTCAGTGCTAGGCTCAGATAAAGTTAATTTGTAGAGCTCATTGGTGAGTGGTGGTCTGCATGTTTTCAGTTTCCCAACATTTACCAGGGTTTTCTTAAACACACCTATTGACAAACTGAAGATGTACATTTCCTCCTAGTGACAAGTTATCATTGTCTCAGCTGTATTTGGAAACTTTGTCCAACTGGAGTAGGTATTCCATCAAAAGTGTGGATAACCTAACCAAGGGGTTGAACCTAATTCAATCAGTGTCCTTAGGCTCTACCCCCCACCCCACCTCATTTGAATAAAGCAGAGAGACTTCTGCATTGTTCATATGGAGATTTCTAGGCTAGGCTGTCTCACACTCCCTTACCCCGCCCCCTCAAGCTTGGTTGCTCGAACTCTGCAGCAGCGCTCACAGCTTCTGCCAATTTACGCAGCGGTGTCACTGCAGCGTCACGCTATATAATTCGTCGACTTGTCGCACTTTAGGATTTTAAAGTTGCCTCCTTACTGAAACTCCATGTTTGAAAGATTTTTATACTGTCAAACGATCGTAAATACAGAAGAACTTCATAATGACTGCAGTAGCGCGACGCTCCTCGGTGAGTAAAGAATTTAGCCTGGATAAGGCTTTTCAATTTGAATCTTAAAGCGTTCACTCGGTGATGCCCCATTCATTGTTACAGTGTAGTTATTCCACCTCATTCTGCTCTCATTTAGCGAATGCCGTTATTAGAGCTAATATCTACCGTTTCTGTAAATTATGTTAGTTACAATTTTCTGTTTGTTCAAAAGGAACTTTATTTAATAATTTCCCTAAAGTTTGAAGGATTGTTCGAACTTCTCTATTTCATTGCAAAGTATTAATGTATTTGGGCGAAAAAATATTGCTGAGACAAACAATAGATAAAGGTCATCCACTAAACAATTGTGCAAAAACGCTTGTCTAGAGTTGTGTTGCACCACCTGAAATCTATCTATTGATTAGCCTTGTAATCTGCTTTTTAAAAATAAAAATATATTATATCATTTCTAATTGATAATCTGATGATACTCACATGATATGATAATAAATATCCTCGAGTTCCAGTCTTCAGTCTCTGTAGGCCCTGTACATTGCCTATCTACAAAATGTTTTATTGTCAAACTATTCCCCACATCAGGTCATTCCTTTCATAAACCAGTAGGTCAATTATGACTTGACATGAATTATGTAGAAGTATAGTAAATGAAAAACTGACTTACCATTGTTTGGCTTTGCTCACACAGGTCCCTATTAAGAACATAGAGCGGGAGCTGATCTGCCCCATCTGCAAGGAGCTGTTCACCCACCCCCTGATCCTGCCCTGCCAGCACAGTGTCTGCCACAAGTGTGTGCGAGAGCTGCTGATGCTCAACCATGATGACTCCTTTGATGCTGGTTCTGAATGCTCCCTCCCTGGCAGCCCCCGATCCAGGGTACCATCGCCAAGCATGGAAAGGCTAGATCGCCTTGTCAGATCAGGTGGGTCTTTTCATCTTTAGCTTTTCTAAATCCAGCTCTTGAGGGTGACTGTTGATTTCAGTCATTGGTCTTGTGGTCTCGACTCTTATCTCATGCATTAATCTGAGTGTGAAAAGGTGTTGTTCATCAGTATCCCTAATCAGTCAGGCTTTATACAGTATGGGCGTGTTTAGAAACTCAGCCGACCGTGATGTTGCTAACTTGGCAAGCAACAAAATTATTGATAATGGGGTTGGTAAGACAGCTGGAATAGTACAGTTGATAAGCAAGTTGGAATAGTACAGTAATATACTTCTGGATCACCATATCATATACCATGTGCTGGAGTGGTTCTGAGGCTAATCCTCACAACAGTGTTTCAAATGACCACAGATTTCAAGATGCAAGATATGACCCCAGAAATGTAAAATATCTGTGGTGTAACGTCTTGACGCTGACTTGTCAAGAATAGGCCTCAACATGGCTCTGTATCTCTGAACAAACCATTAGCTGGGCTTTAGTGAATCTCCCCGGCCTACTTTCAGCCTTTGTTTTTTCAAGGGTATGTCTGTCGACTGCCAACACCATCTCTCATCACCTCCTATCCTGTCTGCTGTTCAGACAATGTTTTATTTGTGCAATAACACATTCAGGAAACCCTGACAAGCTCCCTCTAGCCCTAATGTCTTCACTGTCTAGCTCAAATGGGCTGTGGGCCTCATTTTCAAATGGCTCCTTCAACCCAACCTGTGTTTGTCTGACGTGGAGGGGAGGGGAGGTCCTGCTATTATTGAAGACACAGTGGCAATCAAGTTTCACCCTCCCCTTGTTGAGATGAAGAAAGGTTTAGGTTGCGCATACGTGTACAAACAAAGTAAGTATTTAGAGTTTATCTTCTACCAAATCACTTGAAGGCTCTTAGAAAAGAACGTGTTTTGCTGGAATTTGTTACAATATTCTTTTGATTTCAAGGGGACCAATTTAGAGTTCAATGTCTAAACCTCCTGGGGAGGAAGTTTCCTTTCGGCTGTCAAAGAGTGCTTCTGTAGTTGCACGAGCTATCCATCTACCACTCACACATTGAGTTACCACTCACACATTCAGTTGGCTTTAAGTTGAATGTGCCCATTCATCATGAGCAGGCAGCTATTTATATAAACAGTGGAAATATTCACTGCTACCTGAGAACACATTTGCATCATACACTCATACATTCAGGTCCCTTACCTTCACATGGCAGGAGTCACAGGAGGATGCTAAGAGGTAAACAACCTTTCTTGACCTTTTTAAATCCAGAAGAATTTGAATTCCCTTGACGTTTAAGCAAGATACAGTTGATTAAGAAGCATACTTTGGTATGCCTTAATTATATGAAATAAACCACTAAGGACATTGTGAACATGGTTCTGAGAATTGTCAAATCCTTCTCATTGTATTAAACGCTAAAGGTTAAACCCAATGGGACGCCGGTGGCCATGGTGACGCAACCTATTTGCGTGGAATGAACGAGAGATTAAATGAGTGTAGAGAAATTCTTGTGGCTATATTTATCAAGTGGCTGCTGGGTAAAGCCAGTGGAGCAGGTAGGCTGAGAGCAGTTTGGGCTAGTGGAGTTCATCAACCTTGTTTTTTTTATTTGACCATACCTTATGTTCCTGAGATTCAAACAAGTCATTTCATTTATTTGTTTGGTTAATTTTTAGTTGACCCCTGATAATTGCATCTCAAAGTGTTCTTAAAGATGACTTGATGTTTAACTGCTTCTGTAAAATTACGAACAAATTGCCATTTTGCATTTATCAATTGTCAACTATACTTAAAATACAATTTTCATGCTGTTTTTATACTGACATGATAGTCAAATTAATACTACACTCTGCACAGTTTTTTGTACATGCATTAAGCTTTTGAGTTCCATTTCTTTAAGTATTTATTACATGTTTTTTCCGTGTATTGAATTGAAATGTATTTTCACGTTTTCTTTTATTTAGACTCCGTCTTACTTCACTTCTTTGTTCATTACATGCAGCCACAGTGCGAAGGTCGTTTGGAGGGCGAGGTAGACGCGGGGTCCATGTTATGACTAGCTGTGGTAGTGAGTACGGTGTTACTAGACCTCCCTCTGTGATCCTGCATTTCACTATGTTCCCACTCTAACTCCGCTTTGGTCTACTGTGTGACTCCTCAACTGTGTGCCCTCTCTCTAGTGCTTGGTTTAACTCTAGTCTAGTAGATAAGAGGACAAGTCCTTAACTCACAGTAGGAAATCACCTGACTGACTACAGGATCCCTGCTTTTGTGTAAAGTAGCATATGGTGTTTTTCATTTTGAGAAAACATCCACTGAGCAAAGTGCCATCAGCTGAATGGGCATAAGATCCTCTCCATGTTCTATTCATTACATTTCATGTCGAGTGTTTCATGTTGGAGGCCAGCTATTTTAGATAGATTTTAGACTTGTGTGTGTGCATCACAGAGCAGGTTGGGGAGAAATGGGGAATTCTGCAGGGAAGGTGACCGATTTATATACAAACGAGGAATGAAATGGCGTGAGAATTGATGGAGACTGTGCACTGAGCGAAGAATGAGGGAGAGACGAGTCAGAGTAGATCAGAAAAATGGGTGTAGGTTGCTAGGAGATGGATCTGGAATTCTTGAATGTACAAACCAGTGTGTTTGTGCCTCTCGCTCCTGTTCTTCAGGCTTTGGCTAAGCTTTGCAATTTCATCAGGACTGCAGCCAAGTTCATAGTCTTTGTCAAGAGTGGCAATTCTATGAGGGATCTATTGCTTAACTAGGGAATATCTGCCCTGTGAGTTTGGATCAAACAATTCCTCTGTGTTTGAGTGGGAAACCTGCCTTAATGGAAGTGCTTAGGATTGTCGCTTTAGTAGTTCTAGCTGTAGAAGTAAAAATGAAAAGGACAGATATATTCATGTAAATATTGTCTCAAACCTGATCATCTAATTTTGTGGGAGTAGAAGTAACCTTTGGAAACGCCTTGCCATGCAAAACAAAAGACCAAACGCTGCTTTGTTGACAGGATTACAGGGAGGAAGGTATTTGCTCAGTTGATGCTTTAAAAGGACAGCAATGAAATTCATCCTTCCAAGTTATTATTTTTATCTTAAATTCCCCGATCCTCAATGAGTTTCCTCTTGAACAATCTGTGAAATGGCTGAGGACTCTTGTATTGCATTTTGATGACTACGGCAGGGATGATAGTTAATGCGGTTCTGTTAAAACAAGGTTTTGCTCTGGCCAGAATAGCCCTCCCTGCCATGCAATGACTCGTCAGTTTCTGCCTCTGGCTCTCTGACACACATACCCTCCCTGCCTGAATCCCACTGAAAGCGCAAGCCTCATCTTATGACACACACACACACACACACACACACACACACACACACACACACACACACACACACATACATACATACACTCTATAGGACCTGACAACAGTCATCATGCAACATCCGTTATTCGCCCTTATTTCCGTTTTGGACCACAGACCACCTTTGTCTTTTGACTCAAACTATCCCCATCACCACCTTTCTAGTTTGCCATACTTTTATACCAAGCACTTATGTTTCCATCCTGCACACACACATTCCACATGCTCATAGCATGTTACTCACACATGCTTGGCTTTTGCTGCTCCTGCTTCTTCCTGTTAGCACAGTATTGTGGTGTTTGGTGTGACTGTGATGGTCTGGCTGTGTGTGCTGTCTTTGTTCTCTGAGTGCCTAAAGTTATATCCCCCTGCCTCTGTGTGATGTGATCTGTGAAGTGAATATTTGTTCCCCTTGTTACTATGCTAGCGGGTAGTACTGGTAACAAGTGTATCGTGGTTGTCACTCCTGTGTTGGCATACGTGTTTTTACACTGAACTGGACTTTTATGATTTCAAAAGGTCATTGTTTGCAACAAAAGAAGCTGTGAATACATCCCCTTTTTTATTTATCAGTCTAAGTTAAAACTTCTACACTATCTTCTCATCTTCATAGTTTCATCTTTTGTTTGATCATCAAACATTTTTCCATGTCCAGCTCATTGTTGAAACTAAAACATTCAATGTTTTAAGCCTGTGTGTACTATGTCATATCCTGAATTTCCTCATAACTCGATATTGACTTTCTGTGGAATATGATCTTGGCCTTTGATCCCCTACTTTGTGTGTCTCTGATCACACACAGGTCACCTTCCAATACTGTTAGCTGGTCTCCTTTACCTTAAGGCAATGTGTCAACAAAACTGAATGAGAACAGGAAATTAGCTAAACAGTGCTGTTCTTTAGACTTTATCCTCAAGGACCATTTCTATTCTGTTTGTTGTTGCATGTAATACTTTTCACATTTAGAACAGGAATTTGAAGCACACTGATTTGAATATTGACATCAGGGATGATTTGTGTTTTTATTTTTGATAGGGAGACTTGCTAGGGCTATTGGGTGACCTTCCTTTCCCTTCCTGAACTCTATCCGAATGCACTGTTAACCTCTCTGCTGCCTCCACCAGGGTCCATCTCGTCTCCGGGCTGGAGGCGGGGTTCTGTGACCCCCCGGGTCACCACCTTCCCGTGCCCCGGCTGCCAGCACGACATCGACCTGGGGGAGCGCGGCATCAGCATGCTGTTCCGTAACTTCACGCTGGAGAGCATTGTGGAGCGATACCGTCAGGCGGCCCGCGCCGCCGTCGCCATCATGTGCAACATTTGCAAGCCTCCACAGACACAGGAGGCCACAAAGAGCTGCATGGACTGTAAGACCAGCTACTGCAACGAGTGCTTCAAGCTGCATCACCCCTGGGGCACCCCCAAAGCCCAGCATGAGTATGTGGGGCCCACAACTAACTTCAGACCCAAGGTAGATGTGTTTCCCCTTTGGGAGGGGTCCGCTAATGCTGCTGTATTCTCATCCGGACCTTTTATTAGCTTACCTCCTCTTCTTGCATGTTCAGAGGGTCTTTGAAACCAAACTCGACCTTCTTAATCAATAAGACAAGATAGCAGAATACTTTAGCCCAACTTGTTTTCCTTCTCGAATGAAATTAATACATTTAGTTTTGTCGCAATTCTGTGTACTGACTTGCATTGCTAAATGTTTTGCTGTTGTATTGTTGGCTGTCCATGTAGGTACTGATGTGTCCGGAGCATGAAATGGAGAAGGTCAACATGTACTGTGAGGTGTGTCGACGACCGGTGTGTCACCTGTGTAAGCTGGGCGGCTCCCATGCCAACCACAGGGTCACCTCCATGAGCAGTGCCTACAAGATCCTCAAGGTAGCCCACCTTCTGTTATTCAACCACGTGCACAACGTGACATTGGGGACCACTGAATGACTTGATCTAGCTGATAAACTAAACAGGTCGGTAGGCAGGTTTAAAGAAAGCACATCAGCTCGGGCTTTGAAAAGGCTGTGCAGTTTAGTTTTGAGGAAATGTGAAGCCATTAATAAACTGTTCATGAATGGTACCGTGAGCATTTGAAGACCTGTGGTATGGTGTGTATGGTAATAATGAGTTTAACTTCATTGATTCATGTAAAATCAATGCATTGACTCTTACGTGGGGTTTCAGCCTCAGAGAGTTGTCAAATGACCAAACTTCCCTTGTTTATATACTGCACAGTAAGTCAAGATAAACCGATTAAAATACCTTTCATCAGCAAAACACAGTGTGCAGTTTCATGCGGTAAGGGATGTGGAGGGAAAGTAAAGAAGCCCAATAGTGACTCCTACCCTGAAGTGACCCCTGGAACTGATCCCTTTACAACAGAACAAAAGCAAGCTGTGGAGCCCAGTGGAGCCCAGCAGCCATTGGCCCTTGTCTCTGCCTCCTGTTGAAATATTCAGAGCTGGCCTGTACCTGAGTCTCTCTGTATGTGTCCAGCCGCTCAGCTGTCCCTTTGTTTGGCCCTCTAATTCAGTCTAGCAAACAAGCCTCACGTGTGTTTGTCAACAGCTAGACGACCTGTTCTGCCGAGCGACAGGGGTCACCTCGGCCATCAGGGCTGGGGGCTGATGACTAAGTGTTCTCTAACTGTTATCCGGTCCACTCAGTGTGCATGCTTACAGATATTTTAGCCATGCATATTTTAGTAGGTTATTAGTACCCATATAATTACATTTATATTGAGCTGGTGTGTCTGTGTTTTTGTTACGGCGCACTGAATGTGTTTATGTAATCAAACCATATTGGAATGTGTTTTAGTATGTTTTTCATTTTGATTCTGAAACACACACTCTGCTATTGCACCACTAGGAGAAACTGGCCAAGAGTATCCATTACCTAATCAGCAAGGAGGACCAAGTGAGGACTCAGATTTCTGGACTGGAGGTGCTGATCAATGAGACGGAGGTGAGCAGGGCCAACCTGCCTTTATATACCCTGCTACTTCCTAAGTCAAATTCAAAGGATCTGGGGCCAAACGACTTCCATTGAAAACAAATCTTAAAATTAGGATATGTTTGTTTAGTTTAGCCTCCAATGGTTTCAGAGGACTCAATCGTACTTCAAGTTCTATAGGGTTAAAAGTAGGCCATGTTGTTTTGAAGCAAACAATAAGATATGTTCTTTGTCCTCAGTAAAAGTGAATATCCTTTAACCTGCATGTACTATGCAAAGTCACAAACAAGGAAACTACTTGATTTGCGTATTGTTTCCTGACTATGCAGATCTACCTCGTGTGAATTTGTTTTCTCATCTTGCATCCATGATTTGCAATTGTGTGGTTTAATATGCAAATTAAGTAATACAATCAGAAGTTATACACTATGTTCAGTAGCAGATTGTACTGGTCGTTTGAGACAGAATCCTGATATAATGCTTCATCATGCTGTTTTACATGATGTTTCTGCTCTTCTAGTTGGCAAAGCCATTATCAGTAACTTCTAACATTCCTTGTTCAATAGTTTTCAGTGAACAATTTATCTGCCAAACTTTCTAAGGGAAAAAGTTTGCCTAATTTCCAGCACTAATGTGTCTGTATGCCCTTTGACCTGTAGGAGAATGGTCAGTTGTCTGAGCGTCAGGCCAAGGAGCACTTTGAGCTGCTGTTTGAGACGCTCCAAGAGAGGAAGTGTGAAATGCTGCGCTCCATCGAGCAGTCCCGCCAGCGCCGCTTGGAGCAGCTCCGCGGCCAGGTAGTGGACAACTCTTTGAAACCTTTTCAGTAAAGAATGGTGTGTCTAATCATTTTTGTATGAAGTACGTAACTTTAGTCTGACGGAAATATGGTGACGTCTCATGTATGATTTGTTGTTGAATAAAACAGCTGAGAAGTGAGTTGTTTGTTTACCAGGTGGATGAGTACCAGGGCATGCTGGAGAACAGTGGGCTGGTGGGCTATGCTCAGGAGGTTCTGAAGGAGACAGACCAGTCCTGCTTCGTTCAGACTGCCAAACAGCTCCACATCAGGTATGGAATCAGGCCCCAGCTGTCTAGATCTGTACTTCCTTCTTGAACTGCAGGGAGTTTCCCTGAGCTCTGGTTGTTGGGCTGGATGAGGATAGCTGACCTGCACTTGTGCATTTTACAGGGGGGTCTTTGGTGTCTAGTTACTTCAACACTGAATGCACCGTTTGTGGCGTGATTAATGTGTTGCTATGCGGTGCTGGTCAGGGATTTAAACGTGGATGGAAATGCCCTTCCGTAAGGACACTGGGACAGATTTGCATGTCAAAGTCCATTTTACTGTGAGTGCGTGTGCGTGCATGTGTAAGCCTGCTGATTGATCCCAATTAGTAGCTTTAGACGTTCTCAAAGCACTTTTCCTTTCGATTGAAGGCTGCTCTCTGTCAGCAATGCCAGAGTAAGGCTTGTCTTGGTCACGCAGACACACTTCCTGTTCGAATAATGTGACTGTCTCTTCCTCCATTTCACTGTAAACTTCCCCAAATGTATTTCAAAGTAACAGTGAGTTCCACATTTAAGTGTTAATCTATACCAAGGTTTAGACATTCCTGTGTATTTAGTATGTTTGAAGAACAGCCTTCATACATGCTTTGTGTATAATCAGTAAATCTGCCATTTTTGCCTTGTATGTTTTTCTCCAGAATTCAGAAAGCCACAGAGTCCCTGAGAACCTTCCACCCTGCAGCTAAGCCCTCGTTTGAGGAGTTTGCCATGGACACTTCCAGAGAGGAGACCCTGCTCAAAGAGATGTGCTTTGGCGGAGGTGAGGGGAACCTTAAGGTCACACAAATCACACTTAAGGTTTTAAAAGCCTTTCATTCAATGGATACTTCAATGAACACAGACCACCTCGCTCTTCTTTTTCAAGTGTCGTCTTCAAAAGTGCTCAGCACCTGAATTTTATTTTCTACCTCCCAAATCTTATGATTTTAGTAGTGCCTGATAAATATTGTCTTTTAAATTCAAACCATAGAAAAGCATGACCTAAAGAAATCAGAAAATTGTTTGTTTTGGATAATCCTGTGTAATATGTAGCTTTTGAAAGCTTTTCGCTCGCCAAGCTTAAGGACACATTTGAACACACCCTGTAAGGTGCAGAAAAGTAATGTATTCATTTTGTTGTCTCGCCAGTTGCAGGGCTTTTTAAAGAAGCCTGCCTTCTCAAACTCTTTAATTAGAATAAGCCGGTTACACGTCCCTGTTATAAACTCTCACACAGAAGATTAGCCCACTGAGAGCATTGATGGAGCCTTTCTGCTTCTCTGCTTTACAAAGCCTCATTTCCTGATAGGAGTAGTGCCCTCTGAGAGACAGGGCTAGGACCAGGATCATGTCTTTGGGATCTCTTTTTAAATGATAACAGAAGTGTCTGTCATCTGGACGAAGTCCCTACATAGAGTACTATGTATAGAGTATGGATAAAACAAACGTGTGTTTTTTAAAGTTTGCATCCCAGGCTACAAGCAGCTCTGTCCAGGCCTTTTAACTGACCAACAAATGTAACTCTCTTAACGTTTCATCTCTTAGAAAAGGCGTGCTTAATTAACTCAAACAGCTTTGTTAGTCAGAAATACTTTTTTTTTATTTTGATAAATTATTGGTAAAACAAACCTTTTAGGTTGCAGTAGTAGAAATAGTCATGTTTTAACAGGATTTATATGGCATCGTTAAAGCTCTTCAAAGTGGGGTCATTGCTTATCTGTCACAGTAATACGTTTTAAATATTGCAAATCTTCACATTTAGAATGAATTGCTTAAACTAGGCTTGCTGATCATATCCTAGTGATTAACAACAAACCACAAACCATAATAGCGCTGCGGTTATCGATATCCTGGGTATTTCAGGAAAGACTTGGAAACGGAGGATGGGCCATATCGATTGATGCGGTTCATTTCAAGGCCTGTGGAGGGGAATGGGCTTTAAGAGGGACCAAGGAGGGAGCGCTGGAATTGATTAGATTTCTGAGAAAACAGCAACTAATGCAGAACTGTCTGTTCTGCTTGAACAAACAACCACCGGCTTGGCCAGCGATTTAAGACAAGGTGCAGACGAAGACTATGGGAAATGTAGGCACTTTGATGCTGGATGTTCCGCTGTCTGATGTAATGGTTATGATTCATTCCAACAATGGTTGGATCCATTGCATTAATCTCAGCTTTTATCGGAGTATGTGACCTGCTCTAACATCAGTCACATGGATCTAAAAACACATTTCAAGTTGTATGCACTACTATGAAGTTAGGAATAATTTAAGCTAACTCAAACGGAAAATATTTGGTGTGACGAAACCACTATTTTGAGAAGCAGCTTTTAAAGTTTTTAAACCCATTTATGGTGATTTATGCGTAAAAAAAAAAAAAAAAAAATAGTTAAATATATCCATATCCTATTAGTTTCTGATTCAATATCTTATCTGATACATAATTATGGGGAAAAGTAAAATAAAATGTCACTGCCTAGTACAAAGTTAAGACGATAAGTAGTAAGCTTTAACCATAAGGAAGTGATCAGATCAGCCAGCAGGCACACGTTAACAAACTATATTTAGAAGATCTGTCTGACAAGAAGACCTATCTTTTTTTTTTTTTTTGCAAAATACCATAACCCTAAAACTGTCAACTTACTATTTCGGCGTAAACAGGTTTATTTAAAAATGATCGTCAGCGGCATCCAAGTAATTTTGCAAGAGTGTCACATATTGATTTACTTTTTATTATCTCTTTGGTATGAAATGTGCCTTGTACATAAGGTGTCTTTTTTGGGCTCCCCCAACCTATTGTCTTACAAAGATGTGGTGTAGTGTTGTGTTCTTCTAACACAGATGTATTGGTATTCATTCACTTTCTTTGATCTTACATTACCAGATTGGTGAATACAACGTACCTGATATTGGAAGTTGTAGACTTGGCTTATGAAAAAGACTCAGAACCAAATATTTAACTTTATGAAGAATAGAGAGCAAGAAGAAGACTGAGGGGAGAGGCCTCTTTGGAGTGGCGCACTGCTGACTAGTCGTCTTAGATCAATAGGCTGTTTTCCCTTTAATATAGGGGAGCTCTTGGGGCCCGGTGCCCAGTGGCCTGGCAGGCTGCCTTGCCCAGCCTGTTTGTTCCTGTTTCTCCTCTAGATCACCCCTGGGCACAGGGCTCTAGGCTGGCCCCTGCAGAGGTGGGGAGTTGCTAAGAATAGGGCCATACAGAGTATTTTTCCCAAGGCAGTAAAGAGGGTAAGAGAACTCTTGAACCAGAACTTTAAGCTTAGAAAGATGTGGGAGAGGGGGAGGTGTGAGGGTTCTGGGAGGAGGAGAAGGAGAGAGGCGGCGAGGGATGAACAAAGTGCTTTTCCTGTTAGTGTCTTTGTGAACCTCGTTAAAATCATTCTTATTCAACTTCCTCCCACTTATCCTGGAGTCTATGGAGCATCAATAACAGAGCCACTGTATCAATTTGCTCGAGTTCAACTGGTCCACAAACATAAAGTTGTGATATACTCAATAAGTGTCCCGAACTAACATTTATTAAATGTAACTTTATCATTTAAAACTGTATTCGCTTATACCATGTATGCAGTAGTAAAAGGTGCTGTTATTTGATCCATTTTGTGTACTTGTTTTAGAGGCGCATTAACCCACTGTTCTCTCCATCTGTTTTCTCCTCTTGACCTACGTAGTCCCCGACTCTCCTCTCATTGACCTCTCCCGCAGCCGGGTCTACAACGAGACCCAGGTTTGCTGGCGTTTGGCCGATGACGCCCTGCCCACAGACCACCAGATCCTGGAGTACCGGCAGCTTGGAGCCCCATCCC
The DNA here is from genome assembly GCA_026901105.3 of Galaxias olidus. Classification (NCBI taxonomy): domain Eukaryota; kingdom Metazoa; phylum Chordata; class Actinopteri; order Galaxiiformes; family Galaxiidae; genus Galaxias; species Galaxias olidus. The sequence goes on along the minus strand of JAPMUY010000657.1, from coordinate 89,337 downwards.
AGGGCGCGGCGGGCCAGGGTGACGGGGAGGACAGACAGGCCTGGAGGGCCACTGACCAGGTGTTTGGTCCCAGCACGGTGGTGTGTGACCTGGAGCCCGACCGGCTCTATGGCTTCCGCGTGCGCACCTGCCGCAACACAGTCTTCAGCCCCTACAGCCCTGAAGTCACGCTCCATACGCCACCCGCACCTGGTACCTTTTCTACGTTTTTGATTAGATGTGTTCAAACGGGTTATTGGGCCTTGTTAAAGGTCAAATTTATTTTTTGCATTGTTATGATTTTTGGTATTAATCCTACATCACAACTGGATTACCCTCTTATTCCTGAAGTGGAGCCTCTTTGGGCATAGTGGAGGGCTTTTGCATGGCTGGTCTGGGTCCTCAGCTAGTCACGGCTTGTTACTAGGACGATGACCACCCTGACAGATGCTCTACTGTTTCCAACTCTGTGAGCATTTTGGCTAGAAAATGGCACAATTGCAGCCCCACAAGATTTATTTTTAATTGATCACCTTGGCAATGACTTTTGTTACAAACGGCCATATTGTTTTGACTTTGTTGCAGGATGACCTGTTTTGGTTATAGATAAGGATAGGAATCACTGAGGTGCACCAGTGGCATTGTGCAACGACTGGTGCTATTTCTGCTTTTGGATGCTCTGTTCTCTTTCAACAAAAATATTTTAGGAAAAAAAGAATAATTAACTTATCTTAGTTGCTTAGCCAGGGGTTGCAATGGAAGACGGACAAACTGTTTCCACAATTCACAATTTCACAATTGCCTAGACAGACACCTTTTGAAGCTGCTGAAAATAAACCATTTGTTTGGTTAACAGCGTTAATGGCTTGTCTTAATAGCAGATATATCTACTTTATCTATAAGTATATCTGTTGGCCAGTCTACTGAAAATGTGATGGACTAGATTTCATAAAACAAGCATTTCGTTTAATCTACTTACACAATTCCCAGTTGTATGGGGCCTGGATTAGTCCACTTAACATTTCCTCTGTGCTGCCTTCTAGTGTTGAGCTCAACCGTTAGAAACTACTGAGAAAAGAAGAGTACATCTCTGGGCCCCATGTCAAAATGGATGCCAGAGCTACTGGGTTTGTGCCTCTTGGTGACTTCTTTTGGCAGAACAGACTGAGCCCTGGGTGGTTTGTTAAATCTTACTGATTGAACTATCACCAACCATATGTGGAGGCTCCCATTTGGCTTCATCCACCCAGTATGGGAGGGAATCATTTGAACTCTTCCATAGTCGTGTGTGTGTGTGTGTGTGTGTGTGTGCACTAGACTGATCTCTTAGGATTTACTTCAATGTGTCACAGCCAGGTCACACTCATTATTCATAATTTTGCTGTAGAGTCCCGCAAGCTGAGATTTTAGAATGCATAGGCTCAATTTAATAGCTTAAAATTTTGATTGAATAGAAAGAAATGACTTAATTCTTCTGTACTTTTATTATCATTAGCAGGATTTTGTTTGATTTTTTTCATAACTCTCATGTGATGCAATGTACTCTAATACTTGTAGTTTGGCAGTTGGGATCCACTGTGATTGTTTTGGCTGCGTTCCTGTGTTCCATGGCTGGGGTGGATCTGGGATGAGCCGTGCATTTGTAATGAGCCGGAATTCTGGGTCAGGACGGCGGGGAGAGGCAGGCCAGGAAAAAAGGGGACTGGTCCCCTTTAGTACTGTTAGAACAATAGCAACGTCAACAACACACTGTGGACAAGATAAGCCTGATTTCACTGTTGATGCTTCACGTGGTACAATATATTAGTTTCATATCACCAGAACACGAATAGTGTACGAGGAGTAGTCTCCTGCCGTAACAAACTGATCTTTCCTTAAACGCCAAGTGCTGAAACCTAATAGGTAGAATTACATCAGTTTAACTGAAGCACAACAATACATGGTAGTATTTTTATATCATGCTCGCTTAAAGTTACTAGAGGCGGTTTATCTGTAGGAGGTGATTTTGGCGACCCCTACCGTTAGCTTAGTGTAATTATTTTCCCTAACCGTTGCAAAGAAGACAAGCAGAATGCTTGTAGTCACTGCATATTGCTAGTATGATCAACGACTATACTCCAATTATGGGCAGCTCTTCCTGATTTAGTAACACACTTCCTTGTGCCATAAAGCAATTCGTCACCGTTTTGCGGGAGATTGTGCCCGGTGGCAGACAAAATGAGTGTTGAATATTGAGACTTCAAGAGGATTGATGTGAAATGCGATTTGTTTTCATTCTCCCATAGACATTACAATGTGCTATCAGAAGAAATGTAATGATAATCCGTTAATATAAAAATGTTGCCTAATGTTGCTTTAACCGTGAAGAATACACGCACATAAGTTAGACCCCTCCTCCCTACAAACTGCAGAGTGTATTCAACGCTTGAGTGACCTGACATAATTGTGTGTTCCTGCGTGTCTTATGATAATGATGTTCATTGGCCTGGAAAGTTCTTCATATATTATATACTTAACAGCGCCAAATGAGTGTTAATTGGCTAATACAAGTGTGTGATAGAACATGGCATGACTGTGTGACAGTTCTTAGGCATGCACAATAAAAGTCTTTGAAGACTTCTCACCTTGTGTTTTCGATGCTTCATGAATTTGTGGTACAATAGCGCCCACCACTGTTTAACATTCTGTATTACAACATGAAATCTAGAGCTGGTGGAGAATAGGACCTTCACCTTACATACCACTCCCCCTCTCTTTCTTTTTAAAATGTTAGTAATATCTCTCCCCTCTGTCCTTCCATCTGTCCTCTTTCAGCGTTTAGCTTCCTGTTCAATGACAAGTGTGGCTTCAGCCCTGAGAGGCTTGTGCTGAGCAAGCGGCATGACAGCGTGGAGAGCGTGGCTGGCCTGGGCTTCCTGCTGGCCACAGAGCGCGTGCAGACGGGCAGCTATGTCAGCCTGGAGTACATCATCGGTGACACGGGCATCTCCCAGGGCCGTCACTTCTGGGCCTTCCGTGTGGAGCCCCACTCCTACCTGGTGAAAGTGGGAGTGGCTTCGGACTCCAAGCTGGTGGAGTGGTTCCACAGCCCCCGAGACACCAGCAGCCCCAGGTAGGACTACCATACCATGCTCTGTCATTGACCAGTAGGACTACCATACCATGCTCTGTCATTGACCAGTAGGACTACCATACCATGCTCTATGTCATTGACCAGTAGCCACAGGTAGGACTGCTATGCCCCCAGGTAGGACTGCTATGCCCCCCCTGCTATGCCATGCTCTAGATCATTGGTGTGTCATATATGCATGGTTTAATACTGTGATGATTATTACAGTTTGTGTGAATTGGTAGATTATTATATGGTCTCAGTTTATTAGGAGAGAGCTGATGAGATAAGGGGAGAAGCATGAAACTATGCATCTTCACAGCCAACAATTTGTAAACCGCTTTCTCACTGTCAGATCTTGTTTATTACCATGTCAACTGATTTGAAAATGGATCTAGTTTATTTTGTGTAAAATAATGTAACAATGCGTTTGATAATTTTCACTCTAACATTGTAGGACTTTAAAAAAATTTGTTTTACTTTCAGCTATTTCTGATATTTGTTTAGTATGAGGAACAAGTTAGACATGTTTCATTATTGGTGTATATATTCATGGACATCCAATGGGTTTTCTTGACTGACCCTTCTACTCCACTTCCAGGTACGATCACGACAGCGGGCACGATAGTGGCAGTGAGGATACGTGCTACGAGCTCTCCCAGCCTTTCACCTTGCTCACTCTTGGCATGGGCAAGCTCTTCATTCCAAAGGCTTCCTCATCTTCTGTCCTTTCAGCTGGGGACCACGGTAACCGTGTGCTGCCCATGCCCCAGCGCGTGGGCGTGTGCCTGGATTATGATGCTGGCCGGGTCTACTTTTATGACGCAGACTCCATGCGGTGCCTTTATGAGCGGCAGGTGGACTGTGCAGGAACCATGTACCCCGCCTTCGCCCTGATGGGGAGTGGCAAAGTCCAACTGGAGGAATTCATCACCACCAAGCGATTGGTGTATTGATGGAAGGGTTTGTCTGGCTGCATACACATAGTTTAGTTAGCTTAGAAGAGGAAGGCTAGACTTTGCATACCAAAGTCACGCGCTGTCTCTATTGTTTTGTAGGGTTTTATCAGACAATGGCGGTACACATTGTCAACAGTAAATGAGCTTCAGATAGTCCAGTTGGCTTCTTTTCTGCTGTCTCTTTCGACGGTTAACTCCTTCAAGCTCACAGTTATCTTTCTTTTTTCTTGTCTTGCTTTTCGGTTAGGTCAAACTTTGTTATTACTTTGGCTTTTCATTTTCAGAAATTCCGCTAAGAATCATTACCTAGCTTTTTGTGTAGCGCAAGCAAAACGCCGTCTCTAATCTTAGGCATGTGCCATCAGAACAGCCTTGTAGCTACTACAGAGCCTTTGTGCCTTGAGAAATGGGACACCCAGCAGGTGTTGCACACTAATACTTGTATGAGAGCATGATGCTGAGGGCTGGCTATCACAATATACACAGGGCTAAGATATTTAACACTTTCTTCACAAAGGAAATGAAGCTAATGCCTCATGATAATCACCGGTATATCAAGGTCCAGAGCGATTTTATTTTGACACCAAATCAAGAAGTTCTAAACTATTTTCAGTTATTCACATTTCACACATGCAACACAGATTTGGCCTTCCACCTTTGATTTGGAGACCTGTTCACCAGTTCTTTCCTTATTTTATATGTTTTTGCAGCGTTTGCACGTTTAAGAAATATTACACTTTGTACACGTATATCACCATCACTACCTTTGTATGCTGGTCCCTTTGAACTTGGTGCACAAACACAAAACTTAGCCGAACTTCCTCATAGTTTAGTTAATTACATCCTGTCACTTTCACGTACATGCACTACAAAGCTAGTTGTGTTTTAATGGAGTGTTTACAAAAGCACTGAATGTTTTATTGATATCTTCACCACAAAAAGCCTAAGACTGTGTATGTACAGGTAGCAACTAGCAGTTGTCCGATCCTGGCATTTGCTCATACACAGGCATAACATAACATACCAGGCAAACCGTAAGGGCTGGCACTCCTGTATGGGGATTCATTTAGGAAACTCTGTCTAAAGGTTGTAAAGTGTGTAGGTTTTCCATACCTCTTGATTTCTGTTTGGTGTGTGATTTTCTCAGGTTTTGGGGTCTTAAGGCCTTATGCTGCCTACCTCTATTTGTGAACCCTAGAAAACCTTTACAGGAACTCCTTTCTCCTTATAATAGAAATGTATCATTTTATGTAGGCTATTGTTTGTTGTGGACTCATTAAGTTAACATTTCAGCCTTTACAAAATAGTTGTTTTAGAGCAATGGGCTCAAATCGCAATAGTTTTAAATGTAACTTAATCTAGCGTACACCGAGGGATTAATATTCCCCTTAGTAAATGTACAGAACCTTGTGCATCAACAAAATGTTCAGGCTATACTATGAGCTTGTATTTGCTGTGAAGTGTGCCCAACCTTGAGGCTCAAATAGCGTAGAAACTGTGAGGATGTTGGTGGAAAACTGTAGTGGTAACTGTTGGAAGTGGATGTTCTCATGTTTCACGGTCCTTGTCAAGTTTTACTCTCCTCCCCTTTTCACATTGCCTGTATTTTGCAGTCTCTGAATGTCTTGGAATTTGTAAATGTTGCTTCCTTTTAAGTTAAAAATTGGTTTGTTGACAAATGGATATGTGAATTTCTAATATCTCCTCTTCAACTGAAATACTGAACATAATCAGGGTGTACTAGTCTCACTACTTCTTTCTTGATTAGTCCTCCAAGTATAATGCACCTTTCTACAAATTAATTTTAATTGACTGTTGAAACACCAAGTTTATGCACTTAATAAGTAGGTCCAGGGTTTTGTTAATTTATCAACAAATACATGGGTATTATTTACAGAAGAAACCCATGTGAATAGTTTTCAATCCAGGTGTTTTTCCTTCGTCTTCTCACCAATGAAATGCTGGACAATCTAGTCACACTAAATGTTTGGTTAAAGACTTGTATTGCTGCAGCATAGGCAAATTGTGAGAAAAGGATCTTGCAACTACAATGTTTTTCATTAGTTGTGGTAGGGTCATTCTTCACCAATAGACTTCCAATATAATAATTCAAGCTAGCACTTTAAACTGTAGCATGTCAGCAAGCAAGCCGCTTGGCTTTAGAGGTCTTTGTGATCAACTTTGTTTTGTGCAATATTAGTTACAAAGCAAAAGTTTAAATGCCGCATTTATTGGATCACTGTATTCTCTAGAGGAATGAAATTTTGGCTGCCAAGTGTTGATGCTGCTGATTGATGCTTTAATAGAGGTGAGAGAGAGCTTCTTGTTTCTTTTCCCTGTTTTCTAAAATACTATGCTATGTGGATTTGTTTGGGGGGATTTGTATGAAATAAAGTGTTTTTAAACCCAAACGTGCCCTCAGTTTTACTTTGTACATACAAATAGTACCAACCAACAAAATGTATAATGTGTTCTCATAACAGGTAATATGACCAGATCACTTATGCATATGAAAGTGTTTACATTTAAATAGGTCCAGGTTTGTGTAGATGTAATATATTCATTCTAATGGAGTATGAATCAGGCTAAAAAAATACCAATAGTGGTAGTGAGGCCATCTTTGTAATTAATACTACTCTGAGTAGTGTTATGGGGGCATAATTTCATCTAATCTAATTAAGGGAGAAATATCTTAATGTGTCAAGGCACATTTTGTTAGTCTGCTAAGGACATTTTTGATGACCCCAATTCTTAGACGAATCATTGGTAAGATTGAATAAGATGTCATACCAAGGAATATACAGGTGCATCTCAATAAATTAGAATATCGTGGAAAAGGTTATTAATTTCAGTAATTCAATTTAAAAAGTGACTCGTATTATCTAAATTCATTACACACAAAGTGAATTATTTCAAGCCTTTATTTGTTTTAATCTTGATAACGGCTTACAGCTAATGAAACTCATCCGTATCTCAGAAAATTTGAATAATATGAAAAAATTCAATATTGTAGACTCATGGTGCCACACTCTAATCAGCTAATTAACTCAAAACACCTGCAAAGGCCTTTAAATGGTCTCTCAGTCTAGTTCTGTAGGCTACACAATCATGGGGAAGACTGCTGACTTGACAGTTGTCCAAAAGACGACCATTGACACCTTGCACAAGGAGGGCAAGACACAAAAGGTCATTGCAAAAGAGGCTGGCTGTTCTTGAGTGCTGTAACCAAGCATATTCATAGAAAGTTGAGAGGAAAGAAAAAGTGTGGTAGGAAAAGGTGCACAAGCAACAGTGATAACCGCAGCCTTGAGAGGAGTGTCAAGCAAAGGCCATTTAAATAATTTGGGGTAGCTTCACAAGGAGTGGACTGAGGCTGGAGTCAGTGCATCAAGAGCCACAACGCACAGGCATATCCAGGACATGGCCTACAACTGTCGCATTCCTCGTGGCAAGCCACTCCTGAACCAGAGACAATGTCAGAAGCGTCGTACCTGGGCTAAGGAGAAAAATAACTGGTCTATTGCTCAGTGGTCCAAAGTCCTCTTTTCAGATGAAAGTAAATTTTGCATTTCATTTAGAGATCAAGGTCGGGAGGAAGAGTGGAGAGGCACAGAATCCAAGTTGCTTGAAGTCCAGTGTTAAGTTTCCACAGTCTGTGATGATTTGGGGTGCAATGTCATCTGCTGGTGTTGGTCCATTGTGTTTTTTGAAAACCAAAGTCACTGCACCCGTTTACCAAGAAATTTTGGAGCACTTCATGCTTCCTTCTGCTGACCAGCTTTTTGAAGATGCTGATTTCATTTTCCAGCAGGATTTGGCACCTGCCCACACTGCCAAAAGCACCAAAAGTTGGTTAAATGACCATGGTGTTGGTGTGCTTGACTGGCCAGCAAACTCACCAGACCTGAACCCCATAGAGAATCTATGGGGTATTGTCAAGAGGAAAATGAGAAACAAGAGACCAAAAAATGCAGATGAGCTGAAGGCCACTGTCAAAGAAACCTGGGCTTCCATACCACCTCAGCAGTGCCACAAACTGATCACCTCCATGCCACGCCACATTGCTGCAGTAATTCATGCAAAAGGAGGCCCAACTAAGTGCTGAGGGCATACAAATGGAGGCCCAACCAAGTGCTGAGGGCATACAAATGGAGGCCCAACCAAGTGCTGAGGGCATACAAATGGAGGCCCAACCAAGTGCTGAGGGCATACAAATGGAGGCCCAACCAAGTGCTGAGGGCATACAAATGGAGGCCCAACCAAGTGCTGAGGGCATACAAAAGGAGGCCCAACCAAGTGCTGAGGGCATACAAAAGGAGGCCCAACCAAGTGCTGAGGGCATACAAATGGAGGCCCAACCAAGTGCTGAGGGTATACAAAAGGAGGCCCAACCAAGTGCTGAGGGCATACAAAAGGAGGCCCAACCAAGTGCTGAGGGCATACAAATGGAGGCCCAACCAAGTGCTGAGGGCATACAAAAGGAGGCCCAACCAAGTCCTGAGGGCATACAAATGGAGGCCCAACCAAGTGCTGAGGGCATACAAAAGGAGGCCCAACCAAGTGCTGAGGGCATACAAATGGAGGCCCAACCAAGTGCTGAGGGCATACAAATGGAGGCCCAACCAAGTGCTGAGGGCATACAAATGGAGGCCCAACCAAGTGCTGAGGGCATACAAATGGAGGCCCAACCAAGTGCTGAGGGCATACAAATGGAGGCCCAACCAAGTGCTGAGGGCATACAAATGGAGGCCCAACCAAGTGCTGAGGGCATACAAATGGAGGCCCAACCAAGTGCTGAGGGCATACAAATTGACATACTTTTCAGAAGGCAGACATGTCTGTATTACAAATCCTTTTTTATTGGTCTCATGTAATATTCACATTTTCTGAGATACTGAATTTTGGGTTTTCATTAGCTGTAAACCTAGCCTAATCGTCAAGATTAAAACAAATAAAGGCTTGAAATAATTCACTTTGGGTGTAATGAATCTAGATAATGAGTTTCACTTTTTGAATATAATTACTGAAATTAATTTATTGAGGTGCACCTCTATGGTCAAAGTGAAATTCTAACTTAAGGTCTATCTTTGAGAATGTATTTCACTGATATCAGAATATGGGAATACAGAAGATTAAGCATAATTCAACCGATTTACAAATGTTGCTGTATATTTACCGTGTGTTATCCCTCTATTGTTACACATTTATTTGTTTTTCATGTTTATCTTCAGTCACGTTCTGCATGCCTAATAAAAACGTATAGGAGTAAAATCCGACCCAAATAGAAATGTTGCAAGAGCGCCATTAAATTAGCATAGCTTTCCTTTCGACTTGGCCTATATAAACCCGTATATAAAACACAACTTTTCCGAAGAATCTTTGGAATCCTTCAAATTAGACAATCTTATTTTACACTTGCTTCGTCAAATTAACAATGCCTTCCATCCTTACCACCTGCTGAAGGATGCTCGGGAGAACGGGGAGAAGGGGTACATACGTCACGCTGTGCACGCCACTGGCCTGTGGAACACGGAAGAGGCAGAGGAGGAAAGACATTCCACGTCATTGAGGTGTACTTTGCTACTGTGTGAGGTGCTATTTCTGTCCGATTTTGACATGTTTACCTATTTGCGACTCACTTGTAGTACATTATTGGACGTTGAATGACTTCACAGCAACGCATCAAACCTTTACGGGAAAGAGTAGCCTCGGTAAAAATTTTTCGCTGAAGGTACAGTATTTGCTTTAAAAGCTACGCTAGCGAGCAGTAATAATAATAGCTCAGGTGGCTTCATTGCCGGGTTTAGCCGACCTCTTAGACTTATATTCTGCATCAACATACACTAACATTGTCACTTTGATTTATTCTTTACCTCGCATACTACACCTTGCCCGAAGACACGTTCAAATATTGATCTATTATGCAGCTACAAGCAAGCTTGCCATTACTGAATAATAGGCTACTTAGTTGGATTGCAATAACCTCTTGACGTCGTATGATTGATTATTTGTTTTGACAGCTCTCCCTTAATGTGCATTTTACTTTAAGCAACACCTACGTGCAATACCTTACAAAGCAATTGTACAATGCGATTAGAAATCTGTTAGTTGCAGGTTACTGCAGCTTGTTCTTTGTGCCGCATTGTAACTGAAGACTAGCGTAGGAGAAGGCTAACTTCTAAAGAAGGTTGAATGTTGGAGGCAAAATCATCTTAACAGTTACGGTGGTGTGTTTACATATACTTGCCATTTCAATTATAACCATATGGCTAAGGATTGGTTATACATTGGCATGCTTAACAACCCCAGAGTGAGAGGCTGGCCTTGTTGCATTCAACACAATGGAAGAACTTGATAATTAATTATGATGCATATAACCAAACATTACTTTAATAATTTTTCCATGTGCTTTCTGTGGTCCGTACTCTTGGTATGTAATTACATTTGCAAGGTGCAGTTATTAGTTCACAGGACCTGTTTACTGTGAATCACCCATAGTGCATTACACAATGATTTTCCACCATTTCTGAGGAGGTGGAAATGTTTTGTTTATGTAAAATAGCATGGAGGTGTGAAAGTGAACTGGAATGTAATTCCAAGTGGTTGCATAACTTACAAGCTTAGAGCACATACTATGGTCTTACACATCAACAACTTAAATTACCTACATTAATTGAATGTTTGAGCTGCAGCCTAATGTAATGGAAAATAAGATGGTCGTCATTTCAGTATAATAGTTTGTTTTTAACTGTAAATATGCATTTTATTTTGGCTGTGTATTTACATTATTTCATTGCATAGGATTCATACGACTCTTGTCTTTCAAAAGATATACAGTACGTTGGATTACACCCCTTTATAAAAACACATTAAAAATAAATAATATTTTACTTCATTGCAGGGCTGCCAACTTTTCCGAAAACCTTTGCGTGAGAGACGAGTACGGTTAATCTTTGTACTCGAAGAAGCATGACTGTTTGCAGCCCTTTCCCCAGTTTCATAACTTCTAATCCTTACCCCAACCATTGAAAAAATTTACATAGAAAAACAACATTCTCAAATGTTTATATTGGATCACCACTTTGCTCTGACTGACTTGCCACAAGTGCTGGCGATGTGTATAGGCGCCATGCAAAGAGGCATTTTCAGTTTTTTTACTGCAAAAGGGGTTTACACTTCTGTTGAACCTTTCTTTTTACCTTACTTTTGACTAATTCTTTCTAATTACTTGTTTATCTAGATCCAGGTGAGTTAAATCTAAGCACGTTTACTAGTCAACCCTTATGACAATTTTTCACCTGAGACTTCTTCTATGAACCTTTCAATTAGAATCATAATCTTACGTGAGGCCCTTCTCACTAAGAGAGTCCAGGAAGTCCCAGAACAATGGGATTTACAAGTGTAGTGTTCCCTTAGCAACCCCAAAAGCAACACTTTCTTAGAAATTAACATGCCTCCTGACCTTTCTGGCCTAAGAGAAGGAAGTCTGTTTCTGACAACGAGACAACATTTGACTATGAACATACTTGGTTACTAAAATAAAACACAATTAGATCTTACACTCATTGTTCTTACAGGTTGATAACCTCACTTCAACACGTCCCAAAGCAAATGTGTGAATGTGTGAGAACTAGGAGGTGTGGCGTGAGAGCGTGTGAAGAGGGTCATTTGTGTGAGTCTGATGACCGTCGCTTTCCTTTGACAGTATCTGGTCCAAAGCTATTGGCCTCCTTATGGCTACATTCGCGGTGTCGGTGTCTCTGTATCAGCCCACAAAATACCATAGCGGTCAATCAGTACTTTAAATATTATTCTCAAAAGTGCTTTTCAAATTAAGAGTATATATTACTTAATTATAATATTATAATGTTATAATAAGCCCACTACAGGCCGTGGGTGACCTGGCCTGAGGCCTGTCAGTGATTTGGCTGCTTTGCTGGTACCTGGAGGATGTCTTCTATACTGAGACTGCTTTTCTTTTCATACAGTGACCTATAGCAGCAGCTCCTTGATGGGCGAATCCGGTCCGCGCCGCTCTACACTAGTCTCACGGCTGCCTATCTTCCGGCGGAGCTCCAGTAAGAGGCAAGAATCGCTCCCGTCATCCCCCTCCTCTGGCGGCGTGGGCAATGGCGTCCACACCTCCTCGCCCTCCAGCACCAACTCCAGCTCCAGCAGCACGGGGAAGCGCCGCAGCCTGTTCCGCGCCCCCTCGCTCAGCTTCTCTTCCAAGAGGAACAGCGATCCACCCGCGCTGCCCGTTAACCTGAACCTCACGCCACCACCACAAGGCTCCGATGCTAACGGCAACGAGCATGTGACCAATGCCACACCAGCCATTCCAGAGGCCAGCCGCACCAAGGCACGTCACTCCTTCGGATTCGGAGGCCACCGGAGCAAGAAAATCACTCGCTCCCAAACGGAGGACTTTGACAAGGCGTCCTCGTCCTCCTCGACAGCCAATCGAAATGTTTTCATCAACTGTATCAGCTCAGGGACCAATGAGGGGGATGATTCGGGGTACCTGGAGGACTACAGTGGGGGGAGTAAGCGTTCGGCCAAGCAGAAGAAGCAGCTGCTGCCAAAGTCCTTCTCGGCTCACCATCGCTTCTCCCGCCACTCAGAGCACCGCAAAGCCCCGGATGTCAACCTGGAGCCCCCCACCACCAGCCCCACCCCACCAGGGGAAGGCCTCACCCCCGCCTCCTTGCCTGGAGAGCTGCTTGGGGTTGGGTGCGAGAGCTCCCTTCAGTCTCCCATGATTTCCGAGGACCGAACCACAGCCGTCACACCCTCGGAGTTTGTCCCTGTTACTGAGGACTCTGTGTCAGAGGTGGACGCCCTGCTAGCACCCAGCCCCAGCCCTGGCCCAGCTCCTGGCCAGGACACAGTGTCTGCTTCCCCTCCCGTTCCGGAGCACTTCAGCCTGGCCATTTCGACATCCCAGGTTATAATCTTTGGCTAATATTGCTTGCTGTTGTTTGTTCTTCACAGAAAAACCCCTACGCATATCCTTTTTCTTTCATAGAAGGTTAAAGCACAACTTGTCTAGGTCAGTGCCAAAGTTAACAGTTTAACAGTCCAAAGAGGTGTTTGTTTAACTTAATACAGCATCATATCGAATCATAAACCAAGCATATCTGAAGGTCAAAGATTGGAGGAAGTTAACAATAATTTGGTCTTTTGGGATAATAGAGTAAGATTATTGAGGAAGTGGTGCTGAACCTCGAACCTGAAGTGGAAATTGGACAACGCTTCCTCCTCCATGATGTATTTAATCGTTTGAGAATGTCTGTTTTTCCTTTAAAGTGCCCACATTGAACATATTGTGTTGTGTAGGTGTTCTTCACCCCAGCCCAGTCCAGCGCTGAGAGGCCCCTGCTCCCTGACACCAGCACTGCCAACACCACTGACTACGAGACTGCTGCCTCTCTCTCTGAGCCTGACACAGCCATGCCCTCCTCACCACCTCCCCAACAATCCCAGGAAGCAAGGGAAACCGAGAGTGCAGAGGAGAGGAAGAAAGCCAGGGAGGACGTGTCGGAGGTGGGATCAGAGGCGGAGAAGAGGAAGGGGCTGGTGGAGAGAAGCAGGGGCTACCAGACGGAGACAACCAGTGAGAACGAGGTCGAGCCAGGCAGGAGCGACGGCTGCAATTCAAACCCGGAGCAGTCGGACAGCAGGGCCACTAACATCCTGTCTGTGCAGGAAGCAGGAAGGGCAGGCTGCTACGGGAGACACGAGCCCCGGTCGTCACACCTGAGGAAACCACACACAAGTAAACACTCAAACGGCTTCAGAACACATCTTAAATATCACTCAAGGTGTAAAACAATTATGAAATGTAAAAGCTAATAACACTAGAAAGTCTAGTTAAAGTCTAGAAAAAAAAGGATTTGTCCACAGGTTCATGATCTAGACGTTCCCTCTATATACTATTGTTTGACCCCATTAATAGCTGCATTACAATATGTAGTATACAAATGTAAGCTCTTTTCTCCTAGACGTCTTGAAAAGTAGGGATTGGAAACTGTTTGGATATTTTGTGTAATTATGTTTTTCCCGTGTCAGTAGCAACCTTTCAAAAGTAAGCACCCTGGCTAGTGTTCAGTGTAAGTTCACCTACTGACAGAAATCAAGCCTAAAAGTACGCCTAACGATAACTGTGGAATATTACAATGTGGCACTGGTGAGGAATATAAAACAGGATTTTCATTTATTTGGCAGCACGGTGGCTCAGTGGTTAGCACAGCAAGAAGGTCCTGGGTTCAAACCCCACCTGACCCAATGGCCTTTCTGTGTGGAGTTTGCATGTTCTCCCCGTGTTTGTGTGGGTTTCCTCCGGGTACTCCGGTTTCCTCCCAACATCAAAAAACATGCTCCATTCTCCTACCAGTGCCCTGACTAGTCACTGCCAATTCACCTGGAGTCGGTCTGTGTGTCCTATCTGTGTGAGCAAGTCTGTCGTAATATGTTGGGTGAGCAAGTCTGGCGCAAATTGGCTGCCGTGGTATCACTCCGACTGAGTGTTGTGTTTGATAGGTGTCGGTGCATTCGTTGTTTGTTCTGTGTAATTAGTTGGCGACCAATTTGTGTAAAGCGATTTGAGTCTCGAGAAAAGCGCTAAAAACGAAATAAATGAATTATTATTATTATTATTATTATTAAAAGCATTAATTTGCCCTTATGGTACTCTCCTGCACTGGTCAAGACATGAATAGCAAGCTGTATAGCGCTGATGCTACTGTACAGACCAAGCATTGCTTCATTTACCAAGAGGATTAGTCCTAGTTAGTGCTAAATTTTAGGTGAGGCTGTACAGTGTAAATGTAAGTGCCTTTGCCTTTTATTACCTTCAACGTCATCACATAACGATATGCAGGCATTATAAACAATTGCGATTAGCTTCCGATTAATATTGTGCATTGGTCTATACATTTGCTAACATGCCCTACAGTATTTAATAAAGAGTCTTTACAAGGGCTCAGTATGTGAGGTAGTTGTTGACACAACAGGTAGTTGAAATGAGGAAGTCCTGATGGTCTTCAGTACACAAAATAGACAGCACTGACTGCCCAATGGTGCTGAAAATAACTAGGGCATTCACAAAAAAAAGGGACATATAATGAAGAATAAATCAATTTGGAATCTTTGTGATGTTCTACTGTATTAAAGCCAACACTAATCTATAAGTAATTAAACTAAATTACATGTGAGTTGCCAGATTTGCAGAACACATTTCCAAAAACCGGGCAGTCTGGCAAAATTAGTGTAATTTCAGTACACTTTCAGTACCAGTCAAAGGTTTGGACACACTTTCCCCATTCACTTGAACCAAACATTTGACTGGTACTGTAAGTGTGTTGCCCCATTTGTGAAACTGTATTGACAGAGCTGTAATTTGTCTACTGGGTAGGCTGCTGGCAAGGTAAATACAGTCCAGGTCACACATTGTAGAAAAGCTTTCTGAAATCCTTCGAGTTACTTTTCTGTCTTCATCGACTGGCAAAGCTGGCCCACAGTTCACTCAGCACTCACTCCAGGCTGCCCACAAGCCAAAGAGGAAAACTCATTCAGACAAGGACCAAGACGGCTGTCCAATGTGCCAGGGCTAAAAAGCCTCTAAACTAAAATATGTACAAGGTAAAGTGTGCTGTATGATTTGGCTTGCATCCTCCCTGGAACCTGCACTGCTTATAACTAGTTATGTACGTCTGCCTGGCTGAACTCTAGATGGATGTACAGTCCGTAAGGTCTGCTTCTAGACTACTAATTCAAAGGGATTGAAAACATTGGGATTCTGCATGGCAATGCGTTTGGTGCAGGCTGGTTCAAGACATGGAACCCAGAATAAAGGTTGGCTAAGCTACCAAGCCGTAGCAGCCTAGACCTCTCCAGCAGAGAGAGAGCTCCTCCTCTTGTCTCTTATTTCAAATGGCCCATTGCTATGGGGTTAGGGTTAGGGGATGGAGTACACTCTGCCAAAGTGTCAAAGGTATAACAAAATGTCTTTCAAATCATTTTATGAACATGAGAGAAAATAGAACGCTCCAACCCAATGCTGCTGTCTCTCTCTTAGAGTGACCTTTGTGTCATGGAGGACCTAAAGGAGAGTGAAGGTGTAGCTCTGTAAACGCCCCAGACTGGCTGTTCTTATTGTGGTGTTGTAATGAGAGGGGCAACAGGAGCAGCACATCTTTTTTAGGCCACCTTGCAGTGCCAGTGTCAGCGACCAAAGCGGCCATTATTATTCTGTAGGCTGTCTTTATCTGTGTGGCCTCCAGCAGCAGTTCCTAGCCTGGCAGAGTGAGGAGTGTGAGGGTGGCCTCCAGCAGCAGTCCCTAGCCTGGCAGAGTGAGGAGTGTGAGGGTGGCCTCCAGCAGCAGTCCCTAGCCTGGCAGAGTGAGGAGTGTGAGGGTGGCCTCCAGCAGCAGTCCCTAGCCTGGCAGAGTGAGGAGTGTGAGGGTGACCTCCAGCAGCAGTCCCTAGCCTGGCAGAGTGAGGAGTCTGAGGGTGGCCTCCAGCAGCAGTCCCTAGCCTGGCAGAGTGAGGAGTGTGAGGGTGGCCTCCAGCAGCAGTCCCTAGCCTGGCAGAGTGAGGAGTGTGAGGGTGGCCTCCAGCAGCAGTCCCTAGCCTGGCAGAGTGAGGAGTGTGAGGGTGGCCTCCAGCAGCAGTCCCTAGCCTGGCAGAGTGAGGAGTGTGAGGGTGGCCTCCAGCAGCAGTCCCTAGCCTGGCAGAGTGAGGAGTCCTGCACCGGCTCCTTGGTTTCTCAGTCAGTCAGTGAAAGGACCCAGGACATGGCTCTCTGTGTTCAGCTGTTCTTCATGTCTTGAATTTAGGCAATTGGCTCTTTTTGTGCTCTGCTCTTGACCTCTGCATCAGACAAGAGAAAAACACCCGCACACGTACGTGCGAAAAAATCATACACAGCCACACACTCACACACCCTCACACACACACACACACACACACACACACACACACACCATCCCCACCACAATCTTAGCTCTTACCTGTTTGCCACTGTTCCCCACAGTCTTATTTTAACGGAGCCCTTATTGATTTCAGAGATGAGTCCTGACGGTCTGGTTGCATGCTCTTTGTTGACCTTTCCCCCAGACTCCATGTGCAGCAGTGTTAGTCCCTACCACGGGGTGGTGTGTTTGGAGAGGCGTCTGCGCTCCTCGTCGGAGGGGGCTGGCGGCCCACCCATGCAACCCCGTCACAGGGACTCCCCGGGGACTGAGGGCTACTCCCTCCTGAAGCACCGCACCAACTCCTCCTCCTCCAAACTGGGCAGCCTGGTAAGTCACACTGTAGTCAGTCAATGATTGGTGAGTGAATGAAATGAACAGGAGGAGAGGGAGTCCTTTTTAAAGATCTGAACCCAGCCCACAGGCACACACACCCCACTCACTCATTGACCCGTCAAATTAAAGATCATCCATCCTGTTACATTGCCCATTATTAGTTTGAATGAGTGGGAGGACCACTACTTTATACATTTATTTACAACTGTGTTTGTGTGCTAATATTGAATGTAATGAGCAGGAAGGCAACTGGCAGAGTTGGTAAGAATCAGAGTGACAGCTCCTGTCTGACTCGGAGGACAAACCAAACTTAGTAGATTGGTAAAGCGTCCTATATCAACAATGTGCCTGCAAAGGTTACTCTCTTTTCCTTATCAAAACACAGCCTGCCTCAGCCTGCAGCCTTGTTGATGCTGGACAGAGTTACACACACACACACGCACACACGCACGCACGCAAGCACGCACGCACGCACTCACGCACGCACGCACACAGGCACACAGGCACACATTAACGACTTAGAAAAGAGCTTGGTAGGTGACTCAGCACTGACTCTGTTTAGCTAGACACGCGCACACGCACACACGCACACATTAAAGACTTAGAGAAGAGCTGGGTAGGTGACTCAGCACTGACTCTGTTTAGCTAGACACACACACACACACACTGCAGACTAAATAGCTTAGACCATGCCATCGTCTCCTGTGGATTACATCCTCACACAGGGATAACATCAACGCCCTAAATAACACTGACTAATCCTTTAACTGGGCTGTCTGTCAACCATAGCAGACAGACAAGTACACACACACACACACACACACACACACACACACACACACATACACACACATTCCCTTTAATGCAAACATATTGTACCTGCAGGCTACTCTACTTGTCATCTGTTGGTTTGTATTTGAATTCCTCAGGTTTAGGAGTTCAAATAGACGTAACTTAGTATTTACTTTTAAACCTAGACTAGTCAAAAGGTGAACATGGTGAAGCTTCACTCACTAAAATCCCTCGCAGACTGGCTGTTTGAGATTCACAGACTGGCTGTTTGAGATTCGCAGACTGGCTGTTTGAGATTCGCAGACTGGCTGTTTGAGATTCGCAGACTGGCTGTTTGAGATTCGCAGACTGGCTGTTTGAGATTCGCAGACTGGCTGTTTGAGATTCGCAGACTGGCTGTTTGAGATTCGCAGACTGGCTGTTTGAGATTCGCAGACTGGCGGTTTGAGATTCGCAGACTGGCTGTTTGAGATTCGCAGACTGGCTGTTTGAGATTCGCAGACTGGCTGTTTGAGATTCGCAGACTGGCTGTTTGAGATTCGCAGACTGGCGGTTTGAGATTCGCTGGCTGTTTGAGATTCGCAGACTGGCTGTTTGAGATTCGCAGACTGGCTGTTTGAGATTCGCAGACTGGCTGTTTGAGATTCGCAGACTGGCTGTTTGAGATTCACAGACTGGCTGTTTGAGATTCGCAGACTGGCTGTTTGAGATTCGCAGACTGGATGTTTGAGATTCGCAGACTGGCTGTTTGAGATTCGCAGACTGGCTGTTTGAGATTCGCAGACTGGCTGTTTGAGATTCGCAGACTGGCTGTTTGAGATTCGCAGACTGGCTGTTTGAGATTCGCAGACTGGCTGTTTGAGATTCGCAGACTGGCTGTTTGAGATTCGCAGACTGGCTGTTTGAGATTCACAGACTTTGTGCTTTATGTCTCCTACTGTATATTGTAATGTATAATGTAATGAACGTATTAGACAGTTGAGTCTCAGGAATTGAAATATAAGATGCGTATTTAGGAAAATCCCGTCGTTCATTATCCAAAGCTGGTAAACTCCTGTTGCCTATGGGACAGTGTGTGGGGTTCTAGCGGTCCTGCTTGGGTAACTGACAGCATAAAGTAGGAGTAAAGAGTTGAGTCTGGGAGTGTGTGTGCTCATGTTGCACGGCTTTCTTCTGAGAGCAAGCCTCGCCACTCCAGCCAAATGAAAAGAGCTGCCGTTAGAAACTTATGTGTGTGTGTGTGTGTGTGTGTGTGTGTGTGTGTGTGTGTGTGTGTGTGTGTGTGTTTGGAAGATGAACAGATAATAATGTCTTGTTCAGGATGTGTGTGGATGTGTTTGTCTTTATTCACATACATCCTCACACATAAGCGTTTTGGTTGTGCGTGCGTGCGTGCGTGAGTGCGTGCGTGCGCTGTCTGTGCCGAGAGCCATGCATAGGCTGCAGTGCACGACACAGGACCAGAGCTGTGATGGGTTCTGACATGGCAGACCAGGTCCTTTGAGGGGCTGTTCAACATGCATTACCCTGATCATCATGTAGCACTCTGGGCTCCACTATCCCTCGCTCTCCCTCTGCTGGACTGCGGAGGGATCAGAGTGACTGGACTGGAGAACAATGAAGGTTTGTCTCTGTAATCTAAAGAGATTCAATCCCTAGTTGTTTCTACATGAATCACTTTGAAGGAATTGAATTTCAATCCAATAAGCCGCTTACAATACACATTATGATGACTTACAACAGAAGTCATTAAATGGCAGCATGGTGCAGGACACTGTTAAAATGAGCTTCAGACTGAATCAAACTGTATTTAACGTCTTCCTTTGTAACCCTTCAGACAGTTGTTATATCACAGACACAGTACAAAGTACTCCCTCCTCCAGTGCTCTTTTAGACTATACCTCCCATGACTACAGACTGTAACACCCAGAACACATGACTACAGACTGTAACACCCAGAACACATGACTACAGACTGAGTGACTGTCATACCCAGAACACATGACTACAGACTGTAACACCCAGAACACATGACTACAGACTGAGTGACTGTAATACCCAGAACACATGACTACAGACTGAGTGACTGTAATACCCAGAACACATGACTACAGACTGTAACACCCAGAACACATGACTACAGACTGAGGGACTGTAACACCCAGAACACATGACTACAGACTGTAACACCCAGAACACATGACTACAGACTGTAACACCCAGAACACATGACTACAGACTGTAGACTGTAACACCGAGAACACATGACTACAGACTGTAACACCCAGAACATATGACTACAGACTGAGTGACTGTAAGACCCCGAGAACACATGACTACAGACTGTAACACCAGAACACATGACTACAGACTGTAACACTCAGAACACATGACTACAGACTGAGTGACTGTAATACCCAGAACACATGACTACAGGCTGAGGGACTGTAACACCCAGAACACATGACTACAGACTGAGGGACTGTAACACCCAGAACACATGACTACAGACTGAGTGACTGTCATACCCAGAACACATGACTACAGACTGAGAGACTGTAACACCAGAACACATGACTACAGACTGTAACACCCAGAACACATGACTGCAGACTGTAACACCTAAACACATGACTACAGACTGTAACACCTAAACACATGACTACAGACTGTAACACCCAGAACACATGGCTACAGACTGAGTGACTGCAACACCCTGAACACATGACTACAGACTGTAACACCCTGAACACATGGTGACACTGATGAACCAAGTCTTCATTTTAAAGAGAGATGGATGGTGTTTTACATTCCCCTTAACATGGTGTAATAATCATTAATTTGACATTTCACAGAAGTTTCCTCGTAATGAGAGGTATGGCGTCCACTATGTCCAAACTGATGCCTTGTCCAACTTCCTGATAAAACGAAAGGCTTCTGTTGTGACCCGTGAGATTGGATATATCATTAGTAAAGCTCGAGGCAAATACATTAGCTGGCTAATTCACTCCCCAGTCAGGTCTCAGTGTGTATTCTAATGGAAGAGGATTTTTGTGGACCCAAATTACTGTTTTCTCAAAACTAAAAAGCCTTTTCTGTAGCAATGCACTCAAATGTCTTTTCCAGTCCATTGCTAATAACTATATTATGACCTCTGGGGGTAACACTGTTAAGTTCCTGCATTGGCACAAAAGTAGAGCCTGATAGCTTCTTTCATCTGATGTTTGGAACATATAGATTTTTGTAGCTTTTCAGGCATTTAGGTGGTGCTCTCACACATGACATTTAGGGCTGAGAAAATCAATATAGGAAGGTTGAAAATATTAGTTTGTCAACGAAACTGATGTACTGTTTGGAAAGTTGTGCTTTATTAGATTTGTTACTGAGGCAGGCAGGCAGGCAGGCAGGCAGGCAGGCAGGCAGGCAGGCAGGCACAGGCAGGCAGGCAGGCAGGCAGGCAGGCAGGCAGACAGAGACAGGCAGACAGTGAGTAGTCAGTCATTTGGACAGACAGACAGACAGACAGGCAGGCAGGCAGGCAGGCAGGCAGGCAGGCAGGCAGGCAGACAGGCAGGCAGACAGACGGATGGACAGGCAGACAGACAGACAGACAGACAGGCAGGCAGGCAGGCAGGCAGACAGACAGTGAGTAGTCAGTCATTTGGACAGACAGACAGACAGTGAGTAGTCAGTCATTTGGACAGGCAGGTAGGCAGGCAGGCAGACAGTCATTTGGACAGTCAGACAGACAGACAGACAGACAGTAGTCAGTCATTTGGACAGACAGATAGTGTCACATGTCAGACAGATAGACAGACGTAAATGTATTTAAATGTCTTTCCTTTGCAAAACAAAACTTTAACAGTAGTAAATAATTTTGTGTGTTGAAGATATTATCCTAATTTGTCCACAATGTATTTATTCCCCATTGTTTCGTTGTCTATCGCCACAGAAAATACAACTCAGTGCAATTCTCTGGCCACAGGGGGGCACTATTGTCCTTTGAAATGCAGAAATAACCGAAAGGCGTAGAAATGCTGTATATACCTCTCTAATCGATACGCAGAAACGATTAGAAATCTGATAATTGTTGAACAGAACTTGTAAATCTAAATGACATGTCCTTAGGTGTTGAGATCTAGACTTGGTAAATAAGTGTGGGGCTCTGTTGATCCTTCTGCTTAGCACAGCTGGTACACGTGGGTTTACAGCAACACACTTACGCCTTTAGTATTACATATTAATCTACTGCTGAATTCAAATCCAATATTTTCATACTTGGTACATGACAAGGTAATAGATAAGGGCTTAAGATAAGTTTTGTGTAAACTTCCACAATACAAAGTATTAGACTAGAACGCTATTGCAGTAGCCACATATTTAAGCTCATTATATAGGTACCCATTATTTACATGAGTCAGGCCACTGTCATTGTAGTTTTCTTCAGCTGAAAGCCTAGCCCAAGGCTGCACTAGATGTTCAGCACAGGATTCCCTCTAAAGTCTAGACGGACTGCCTTAACCTTTGCTTAGTAAGGTGACCTGTTGAGCTCAGTGGAGCAGTGAGTAGACTGTTCATGAGACAAACAGAATGTAGAAACACTTTAATCCGCTCAGCATTTACTAACGCTACGGAGCAGCTTGTTCTTCTGTATGTCTTACGTAAAGACCACTCATTCCCAGTATCCCTTATTTTTGCTTTATTTGTATAAACTTAACTTTACAAACAAATATATCAAAAGCTTAACATTTTGCTTGCATTCATGTGTTGTACGGTTTGGACTGTGATGTTCTCATCAGGACGTCATGAGCAACCTGGGCTCCTCAGAGCTGGATGAAGATGACCTCATGTTGGATCTGGACCTTTCAGACGACCAGCGGCAGCGCCACGGTAATATCAAAGAACTCCTCAACATTCTGTTCAGCAACTTCTTCTCAATGTTGTTGATTACAACTTCTCTCAACATTTTATTTACCTATCTGTCCACGCTTGCCAAGCACTAAATGGCCAAACATTTGACAACAAATACCTGCATGTTGAGCGTGCTCTATTTACCAGCATGGTCTCTCCATTCCATTTGGAACTATAACATATAACCTGCACTTTCAAAATATTGTCTGACATTAAAGTTAAGAAGCTTATGCAAGTGCGGTATCCTGGAATGATAACTTAGGAACGGATTAGAAGAGGCTGTTCTCCAGACATCACTAAGTCTTTAATGAAGAGAACGATCTCCACCACCTTGTTGCTGTTCTCTGAGTGGGCCCTCTGTCAGTCATCTCCAGTCTGCCCTGTGCCACCTGTAAGAGGGGCTGCCCATACAATGACCATCTGAATTTTTAGAACGGCCCCTCAGCCCTCCGCTAGCTTACATCAGAGCCTGGCAGAAGTGTTTGGTGGGTCAAGATGTTCCCAAGGCAAAGCCTGCAAACAGGAGCGCCAGAGAGCATCTTGTCATTAGAGGAAAGCACAGAACTGTTTAAATCATGCTGTGCTGAGCATACTGTGGTAGGAAATCCCAAAGAGGATTTGATCAATTGTCCCCATCAGATGAAGTGACTGATACCTAGAACGCAAAGGAAAACTGGAAAAGATCTCAAAGGGCAGGGCTCATGCATACATACACACATTTCTTTCTTCCTCTCACACTCTCTACACACACACACACTCACGCACACACACACACACATACACACACACACGCAAAGGATTCACACACAAACTTGCTCCTTATAATAGCACTCTCAGGTGGCTAGTTGGGGCCTTTATTAAAATCCAGGCAGTTTCAAAGCAATTTACGGTCTGTAGAGAATCGCTGCTGAGTTTGAGCCGGAATCCTGACAAATCCACACAACCCGTTATGAAGTCAAGGCTCCTCTGTGTCCTGTCAAACCCATTTGTCCCAGCCCAATACTGTGATTTTAGATGTTTTCGAAGATCTGAAGGATGGCTAAAGCAGAGAGTTGGCTGTCCGTAGTGTTGTGGTTGTCTCACCTTCTGACTGTGTCGTTATGTGTGTTAATGTCCGGTTTTGCGGCTGCAGTATCCAGAGAAGACTCCAGCCAATCACTGACCTTGCTGCCCTCTCCCATTGAAATATGTGGAGACAGAATCCCAGGGAAAGAGAGCAAGAACTTCAATCACAGGTACATGTTCATTCCTCAACCCATTAGGCTAAAAGTG
Source organism: Galaxias olidus (assembly GCA_026901105.3). Taxonomy (NCBI): domain Eukaryota; kingdom Metazoa; phylum Chordata; class Actinopteri; order Galaxiiformes; family Galaxiidae; genus Galaxias; species Galaxias olidus. The sequence continues at coordinate 65,005 of JAPMUY010000657.1, read as the reverse complement.
GTGAGGTGTTCACACACACACACACACACACACACACACACACACACACACACACACACACACACACACACAGTTGTTTTTTGGAAAAACTAACCCTTACCCTTCCCTAACCCTAACCATCACCTTTATTCTATGCCTAACCTTAGCTGTGACCCTTTGCCTAACCTTAACCATAATCTTTTAAATATTGTTTTATTGTCGAGAAAAACATTTTATAGACTTTTTTTGGTGTTCAATATGTTGCCTTTATCACAAGGAACATTTTTGTATCTAATACTAGGTATTTTAGAGCAACCGTTTGCGTTTTATCTAAGGATTAGCTTGTGAGGACCACCATTTGGTCCTAATATCTCCAAAAGGTCCTAACTTGGATAGTAAAATTCAAATTTCGGTCCTCACAAGTATAGAAAAACAAAGGTACACACACACACACACACAGTTTCTTCCTCTCTGCCTGTTTGTTATCACAGCAGCTGTCTTCTTTAAAATATGGATTAAAGAGAAATAGGAAGGTTTGGTCATCCAAGGAATCAAACTTTGCTTAGATCTGCTTTGATCTCCTAAAGAGAACAACACATACGTAGGCTTGGAAAATGGAAAACAATCTTAAGATTTGAACTAAATAGAAACACTTTTTCTAAGAAAAATAAAATTATTCAACATCTGGTTTTGCAATTTATTTATAAATTTTTTAGAACAGAACAATTTAAGAGAAATCTTAATTCTTTATTGTGAGCCTCTAAAAGCCACTGCTGGTAGTTTATAATTTAAGGGTTGAATCATTTACTGTGTTGGTTGGTAGGGCTGAAACAAGTACTCAGGTGACTCGAACAATGATGAATACAACTTTGCTTGAAATAGGCCATTGTTCCTGAAACCAAATTTCCAGTGATCATGCTCTGTGTAAAAGGGATGTATATAGCAGGTACAAACACATCTGATTTCCTAGTAATCATATTATAAATCCAACAGTTCTAATCATAGGTCTACATGGGTTTTACCTGGTCTGGTTGCTCATTAATAAGCTTGGCACAGGCCAACACTTGTTTTATTTGAGTTATTTTATTAATAGTCATATTTTGACAGAATAGTTATTTAACCAAATAATAGACGGCAGCGTCTACATTGTTTTAATGGTTTAAATGCTGTGATTGACTTGCTGAGGGTTTGTATCTCTATGTGCCATTGTTGCAGTGTGTTAGAAGATGCTCCCCATCGTTCATTCAAATTTCGGTCCTCACAAGTATAGAAAAACAAGCGTACACACACACACACACACACACACACACACACACACACAGACATATATGAGAGTAGGCTGTTTATAAAAGTGAATTCAAACATCAACAGAACAGTTTTGTCTTGAGAGTTTTCTAACATGGCTGCCCCTGAAAAGGTGTGGAGGCAGAAACAGCTGTAGTGTGTGGGACGAGACACAGGTGTTTCATTACTGAGACAAGAGGATGTGAGTTGCTATCTGAAAGAAGGGGAAACTGTAGTGTCAAGTCTGGAGAAAAACTGCAATTTATAGCAGTATTTTAGCCTCTGCACTGTGATAGTAGGATGTGGTGACAGGATGAGAAGTATTGCTGTATGACAATATAGGGGAAAGGGCTGGTTAGGGGATAAACAAATGGCTATTTGTAAAAAATAAAGTGTGCCTGTGTGTGTGTGTGTGTGTGTGTGTGTGTGTGTGGGGGGGGGGGGGGGGGGGGGGGGGGAAAAATTATGCAATAAGAACAAGCATAGTATGGTTGGATACCGGGTCCAAATTTCAACCGTGGATTCGATGACGCGTGCATTTCAAATCTTCTTCTGGTCCCAACTTTTTAGTGGATTTCAGTCGCTCTCCAAAGTGAACTACAGTGAGCGCTTACATCACCATTACGTCAAAAAAGTAAAAAAGTAAGGCTATTTCATGTAAGCGAGGAAACCCCTCCATTATGACGAAGCCTTTACTTTCAACAGTGTAAATCTGAAGGAATACTTGATGTGTTGCAGTCTCCCAGATAGAGCTAACGTTAACAGTGTCTCGCTGGCATGTATACAGATACAGCTAACGTTAACAGTGTCTCACTGGCATGTACACAGATACAGCTAACGTTAACAGTGTCTCACTGGCATGTACACAGATACAGCTAACGTTAACAGTGTCTCACTGGCATGTACACAGATACAGCTAACGTTAACAGTGTCTCACTGTCATGTACACAGATACAGCTAACGTTAACAGTGTCTCGCTGTCATGTACACAGATACAGCTAACGTTAACAGTGTCTCACTATCATGTACACAGACACAGCTACAACAGTGTCTCGCTGTCATGTACACAGATACAGCTAACGTTAACAGTGTCTCACTATCATGTACAAAGCAAAGATGAGCTGACAATCATCTTTTATATTGAAGGTAAATGAATCATGTCAGCATGATTTTCTTAGATATGAGTTTAGAGAGCACCCTTCCACCTCCGGATTATCCCCGGAGACCCCCATCTAGTACAGACCCTCCTCTCAGAGGAAATGTTGACTTTGCATTGTAGATATCCCATCTAGTACAGACCCTCCTCTCAGAGGAAATGTTGACTTTGCATTGCAGACATCCCATCTAGTACAGACTCTCCTCTCAGAGGAAATGTTGACTTTGCATTGCAGATATCCCATCTAGTACAGACCCTCCTCTCAGAGGAAATGTTGACTTTGCATTGCAGATATCCCATCTAGTACAGACCCTCCTCTCAGAGGAAATGTTGACTTTGCATTGCAGACATCCAATCTAGTACAGACCCTCCTCTCAGAGGAAATGTTGACTTTGCATTGCAGACATCCAATCTCTTGGACTTTGTAGCTGCTTCCATGACAAATGTCTGTTAAATATTATTATTCTAATATTTAGTTTTTGTTAAATAGCAGTTTTTCATAATTTATTTAGGTGGTTTTGGTTTGTGGTTGATTTTGTTGTAAACAGATATTGAAAATATTGGAATCAGAACCGAGATTTGATAAGAACCGGATTCGATAAGCAGAATCCAAATCGATAAAATTGAAACCATAGACAACATTAGCATAGATTAAGTCTTGAAAGGCATCAAACCTCTGATTACTTCAAATGCTTTTGAGAGAGACAAAGAGAAATATAAATAGTTGGGGGAGCAAGTGGAAAACAGAAGGAGAGAGATGAAATTGTAAACTAATCGTTACCAAGACCTCCGATACAGATTATTACCTTGCCTTTCAATACTCCCTCATTGGGGACTTTCTAGTGTTTTCTTTTGAAAGGTTTTCTGAGAATGTTTAGTTTTCCTTAGCTTTTTTGTGACATTGCTTGTGTTTGTGTTGAAGCTGTGGATTACCACATATCAAGTGTTTTGAATTGGAGATTGAAGTGTTTATAACTCCAAACGTTCCCTCCTCCAGCTCCTCTGTCTTCTGTTGACAGTGAGGTAACAGCCCACACACACTCCTAGGACCGTCTCAATTGGACATTTCAAATCTACACAACCCCAGACTTCATTCGTTTTCATTGAGATAGTTTATCTAATGTCTTTCTGAAGCTGAACAAAGCTCCTCAGCGAGTCGTCGAGGGTTCTGTGGCTCACCAGAGTTCATTCACCAGCGTTGAGACAGCTAATACAGCTCTGCCTGGCCACAAAGGAGAGTCCAAAAGCCTTCCTGATATTTTGTAAATACATAATTATATACATTTAAAACATTTAAAACTAAAAAGCAAAGCCCCCAATAAACATTGCCTAAACTTTAAATTTTCTATTTTATGTGTTGTCTAACACATGATCATTACACATGATCAACATTACAAAAAGTTATTTGCCAAATGAATACGTTTTTAGATGTAACTCTGCATGTTGTGTTTCTAGGGTTGAAAATGTAAGGCTTTCTTTTTTGGGCAATTAACTAACTCTTTATTTAATAAAACAAGCTATGTTTGTACAGTCTGATTGATTGTAATCGATCCCTATTCATTTGATCCACGGGGACTATTTATGATCATTACTTTGTCCATGTTGGTCCATGAGGCCTATATGCCTTGGCTTACAGTACGTCACCCAAAACACAGGAAAAAGCCAAGGCGGTGCAGGAGTGCTGTTCTGGTAGGTAGAGTTGTCTCAGTGCTTTAGCTCAGTATCAAATGTGTCCTAAAGATAAAGCTTTATAGACTTCTAAAGCAGCTGGAGCATGAGGAGCACTGAAGAGGCCGTCACAGGCTCTCTGTGCCAGTCGAGTCTCTGGCTCTGTTGCCCCGCCCGGGGAGCCTTCCTGCTGCCCTTCTCAACTAGCAGCACAGCCGCCCAGGTCCTCCCCTCTGGCCCTCTCCCTCCTTACCTCTGCCTGTCCTGTCTGTCTGGTGTCTCCTTACCTCTGCCTGTCCTGTCTGTTTGGTGTCTCCTTACCTCTGCCTGTCCTGTGTCTGTCTGGTGTCTCCTTACCTCTGCCTGTCCTGTCTGTTTGGTGTCTCCTTACCTCTGCCTGTCCTGTCTGTCTGGTGTCTGCTTACCTCTGCCTGTCCTGTCTGTCTGGTGTCTCCTTACCTCTGCCTGTCCTGTCTGTCTGGTGTCTGCTTACCTCTGCCTGTCCTGTCTGTCTGGTGTCTCCTTACCTCTGCCTGTCCTGTCTCTGTTAGGTGTCTCCTTACCTCTGCCTGTCCTGTCTCTGTTAGGTGTCTCCTTACCTCTGCCTGTCCTGTCTCTGTTAGGTGTCTCCTCCCCTCTGGCCCTCTCCTTCCTTACCTCTGCCTGTCCTGTCTCTGTTAGGTGTCTCCTCCCCTCTGGCCCTCTCCTTCCTTACCCTCTGCCTGTCCAGCACAGCGGCCCGGCTCCTCTACTCTGGCCCTCTCCCTCCTTACCCCTGCCTGTCTTGTCTTCATTAGGTTGTGTAGACATTCCCTCCGATTTGGCATGATAGCAATGTGAGCAGGGGCTAAGCAAATCAAAGAAAGTGCCTGTGGCTGGTAGGGGGGGAATGATAGGCTGGCGTGGGCGATGGCGATCACTCGGGGAAATTTAATTTGGACAGTTTAGGGAATGTTATGGAGTTGGCTTGTTGCTATGGTAACTATCTCATGGCGAGGTCTAGTTGGAGCTGGTTTCATTGCTATGCAGGAGATGTGCTGGCCAGCACACACACAAACACACACTGCATGTTTTCCTATTCTCTGTCTTTTATTTTCTTGCGAGGAAGATACAAATTGACTGTTTCCAACTCCCTACAGTATGTGTTACGACATTGTCATCATTAGCATAATTTATCAGTGTGCACGCACACGTACACTTTAGTTGTATCCATGGAGTGAAACCTTAAGTTAAATTCTTCTGGGCTGAAGAAGAGTTGACAGTGCTCTTTTCCCTTCTGTGTATTATTGAACATTTCTTCATCATTAGACAAGAATCAGTGAGGCTTTCAGTGCACACATGCATACACATATTCAAGCTTCTAGGCTATAGAAGATTTGACAGTCCCCTCCTGAGTTTCATCATTAGGACGTGATGTGGAGTGAGTAGGGCTTTGCTGGGCAGGCAGGACCCCACAGTGTCAGCCATGCAGGGACAGGGTGCTTCTGCTCCCATATACCAGAAAGGCCATACACATGGTAGTGATCTATGCCTCAGTGCAAGTCAGCTATCAGCTGTACATGAGGGAACTGTACTTAAACATTTCCAAAGACAGAGCACTGCTTGTGTTGGTAGTCGTTTAAACTCAGAACTGCCTAGCTACAGCAATCAATGGCTGAGGCTCGCATGTCCTTTTTATATCGCCTGAATAATAACAACTAGTAGGCTGTTCTAGACGCTTGTGTTAGAGTAGCAGGAATTCGATTGACATGGTAAGTACAAATGGCAGGGCTATTGTATTTACTGACATCGTACAAACCTCTACCAGGTAATTCCCAAAGGATTAACCATTGTCTATCTCATCTTCACTGGGAAGACTTCCCGTTGGCCAGGCTCGCTGGCTAGAATATCTCACAGTGCGTGGAAGGGGGCTTAAACCAAATCCCCAGTGCATGCCGTGCTATATCTCTGTCCAGAGAGTGACGTGGCATAAAGCATATTGATATGTGTGTTCTAATGGCGCCCACTTGGAGCAGCCACATAGATATGGACCTGTATGTTTGACCTTATTCTTGCCTAACCACGTCAACACAACCAGTACGAACCAGTTACAATTTGCTTGTGCAGGTGTCATGTTGTCTCCCAGTTATTAACTCGTTTTGAATAATGACTTCTAATTTAGCTGTTTTTTGTTATTTTTCAACATGCTTTTGTCGTATTCACATCCGGTGAGTGTTTTACTATTGATATACAGCTCTGAAAAAGAGACCACTGCAAATTGTCCATTCCAGTGTCCAGTGTTGTATTACATCACAGGCACACCTCATTCTAAACGTCAGTTCATAAGAACAAAGTCCAGCAGCAGACATTGGGGTCAGCTAAGCTGCAGACAGGCAGAGGTACTCTCTACATACCAGGATGACCGCCAACTCATTCACATGTCACTCAACAACTGTAGGAGGAAATCAGGTGACCTACAAAAAGAATGACAAAGTGAAATGGGAGATGTCTTGTCTTAGTTTTCCTCAAACACATTTTCACAGTAGTAAAACCAGAGAAACTCATAGTTTTGCAGTGATCTCTTAATGTTTTTCAGAGATATGTGCAATATGTCATGTATGAGATGACATATGTATGAGCTCCCATTCTAATGATAGAGAACGATATACATGAGTATCAGTTTTCACCTGCCTTTCTTGTCTCTCTCTCTCTCTCTCTCTCTCTCTCTCTCTCTCTCTCTCTCTCTCTCTCTCTCTCTCTCTCTCTCTCTCTCTCTCTCTCTCTCTCTCTCTCTCTCTCTCTCTCTCTCTCTATAATATAATTGTGGTACGGATCCAGTCCCACCAGATGCACAGTCCCACCAGATGCACAGTACTATTGTGGTGTTACAGTCCCACCAGATGCACAGTACTATTGTGGTGTTACAGTCCCACCAGATGCACAGTACTATTGTGGTGTTACAGTCCCACCAGATGCACAGTACTATAATTGTGGTACGGTTCCAGTCCCACTAGATGCACAGTACTATAATTGTGGTATGGTTCCAGTCCCATCAGATGCACAGTACTATTGTGGTATGGTTCCAGTCCCATCAGATGCACAGTACTATTGTGGTACGGTTACAGGGCCTGCAGACAGACCGGCAGGCCAAGGCCATGTGATGCCCTGTGACAGTGGTAGAGAGATGCCAGCACACACACTTCTCCTGGAATGAACTCCAATTACAGGAGAAGCAAAGCAGATAAAAGCGGGCCTAGCTATTTGATTCATTTTGCTTCTGTTTCTAATCAGTACCCAGTAACAAGGAATGACTCCCACAGAACTCCTTTTATACCAAGACCATTTTCAGTGGGTGTTTTTCTAAGAAGAACATTGGTATCTTTTCATTATGTACTTTCTGAACAGATTTTTTAAATAGTGTCATAAAGCGAGATAATGGCTAGATGAAAAGGCAGGCGTGGCTGATGTATTGGCCTGGAACTATTTTCATCTGTACTGTCATTATTAGCATTGAGGTTAACTCTACAGGCTCTGAAGAACCTTCATGACCAGCAGTAAAGCGTTCTCATGTAGGCATAAAAGGCAAGCTGTCTGCCAGCTGCTTTCTTTGAAGCATCATCAAATTGTTTTGGACTACCTTAAAAGGGTACAAGATGAATATTCCGTAATGTTAAGGTTCAAAGCAGGAAAGCATAAGCTGTTGTCCCTTAACAGGAAGGATGCCCTAAGTGTGTCAGTACACACGAAAACTCAACCTTTCTACAACCTTGAAGCGTTCGTCAGAACACTTTTAAGCTTTCTTTTTGAAGTGCATGTTAAGGTGTTTAACAAGCTCATAAGTAGATAAACGGGCTCCTCTCCAAGGCAAAGCCGTCAGAGTTGACAAGATACAGGGAAGATGCTGTCTGTGGGGTCCTGTTGTCACGGCTAACAAGAGGAACTGAAAGAGGAGAGTAACTGTAGTCATGTGCACATCTTTGACTCAGGTTAGTGTTAGCCTGGTAGTATCACTGGCAGAATGTAAGCATTTGTTATTCAGACGTTTAATTGACATAACAACTAAGAACGTCACACCTCCACCAAAGAACAAGCTGAAGACTTTGTCTACCAATGAAGTGAAGGATATTGACCATATAAGACAAAGTTGACATCTGCAAGCTTTTGTTCTAAATAAAGTTTGTGGGCACACACTCCACGCACTGTGATTGTTAAGGCCAGGACAATGTGACTGGTGATTTACAGGGATTTACATTGGTATAACACTGTCCCAGCTAATGCTCTTTAAACAGCCATAATTCATTTGACTATGTAATTATTTGTCACAAGCTGTTCCTTGGAAGTGTAACAGCGTTATAGTAGAAATAGGAAGTCTGTGTATGTGTGTGCACCTCCTGTGCATCGGTGCTCCAAGCGTTAGCCCAATACTGTGTGTGCTAGCGGTAAAATAATGAAAGTCATAAAAAGCAAGGTAATTGGCTTTTGAGGGGATGGTGAAATGGATCACTTTGAATGCTTGGTGTGAGAAATGGTTTGTGAGGCGAGCGAGGGGTAGTTAACAGCCTCTAGGTCTTCCACTCTCTTTCATTCTGTCACGTTTCCTTCTCTTTCACACAGCCACCGTGACAGCACTCATAGGAAAGGCTTTAGTAAGTATCTGCATTTATCTGACTACTCAGAGCTCAGGAAGAACATTTGCCATTGGTGTCACTAACTTTGTCTGCCGCTGGCACCAGCACCTCATTTGGTGGCAGCTGATTTTGTAGCTGTTCTGAGAAAAGAAACTCAATCTCAGATTTAAATTTGATTCCCAATTATGTAGGCTATAGCCAGAACAAAAACGATTCAAATATAAATGAAGATTTATATTCATAAACATGATTATAAAATGTAATAAAACCATTTTGGGGGTTTGTTAGTGTAAGTCTCACTCATGTATCTGGAAGTGCTACTGTGTAAGTGAACTGCGTGAAGCATTAAGAGTGTAAACTTTAGTGTCAAAACAACAAGAGTAGTTCTAACTGTTCTAAAAAACACAGTTTCCACTTAGTTTTGTTGTCTCAATGCACTTCAATCAGTGGCACTGAACTTGCATGTATGTGTCCTAATAGTCACAGTCTGATGCCCTATTAGTTAAAGCTTTAGGTATCCTGTGGCTTTTTATTATTCAAAAATAGTTTTTTCCGATTGTCAAAAAGAAACTGTTTCTATGTAAATGCTCTTTAATTATACCCAGAGAAATGTGCAATGCAGCTTCATAGTCTTTACTTGCCTAAGATGATTTTGTTGACTGGACCCATGTGAAGAGCTTTTAGGCCCACATGCTCAGACCCAAGCCATACAAAACTACAAGAGCATTTCCACAGTCCCTAGTTTAGAGAATGGATTGATTAGGGAGCTGACCAGCAACTTCCCATTGCAGGGACAACTCTAACCTCTAGGCCAGGGAGCTTGTGGGCCGTGTTATCTGTGTCAACTCTCACACTGAGCGATACAGTGCAATGGGAAAATATCAGAGAGAGAGAGAGAGAGAGAGAGAGAGAGAGAGAGAGAGAGAGAGAGAGAGAGAGAGAGAGAGAGAGAGAGAGAGAGAGAGAGAGAGAGAGAGAGAGAGAGAGAGAGAGAGAGAGAGAGAGAGAGAGAGAGAGAGAGAGAGAGAGAGAGAGAGAGAGAGAGAGAGAGAGAGAGAGAGAGAGAGAGAGAGAGAGAGAGAGAGAGAGAGAGAGAGAGAGAGAGAGAGAGAGAGAGAGAGAGAGAGAGAGAGAGAGAGAGAGAGAGAGAGAGAGAGAGAGAGAGAGAGAGGAGCAGGCTGTCAGCCAGGCAGCCTTGACAGAAGTGACAAGATGAATGACCCTGGGGAGAGGAACGCCTCCCTTCCCTATCCACCATCGATCATCTACTGAGGAGACTCGTTTCAGGCCGAGTATCTAGGACTGGCCCTAAGTCACTGGACACACACACACACACACACACACGTGCCAAAGTAGCCCCTGTATAGCTACCCTGCAGTTGACCACACGCACAGACACACCTGCTGCAGCAGGTCTGATGAGAGGATCACACACCTGCAGTAAAATACCCAGCCTGTGACTGTTTGTGATGAGAGCCTCTCCTGGTAGCCGCCGCAGCAGCAGCTGTGCTCCAGTCTGCAGGAGTCGCAATGCTGTCATCACTGAGCCATCTGGATCTGCTCCCTGTAGGCTTCGTGAAGTTCAATGCCGTGCCCTGTCAAACCTCCATTCCCACCTTTGCTCTGCACTTCCTCTCTCACCTCTGTTTATCTCCCACACTCCCATGAAAAATCCCTAATGTCGCTACGGCTGTCAAAACTCAAATGTCAACCACCTGAGAGGAGAGTGAAATAGAGAAAAAGGGAGAAAAGTAAGAAAAGGATCAATAAACGAAAAGAAACGAGTAATTGCTAACAACACCCCGAAGTTTCACCTTCTCAGCGCTCCTATATGCCCTAGGAAGGCCCAGTCACAAACACTCCCTAACCTCCATCCTTTGCCAGACATGTCAGCCCCTGTGACAGAAACCATCGTTGAGGAAGATACTTTGCCTCTGGTGTTTCTGGCACTCCCTCCACCAATGGCCCCTTGAGCTATTTCTTTTTTAAATTGTAAACCGGGAAACAAGCATCGATGTTTGTTTTGTGTGTCTAGAGTGTTTTTTTATATTTCTCCATTTTATGTGTACTTGTCTAGAATGTCATTGATCTTTGTTTGTTTTGAATAGCGTGGGAAGAATGGGTGTGGTAAAGGGGAAAACATTTTTGTTGAGGATCCATTAGGAAAGCTGGGGGAATATCTGGTGGTTGTTTTGCATGCTGGAACTTTAGCTGTCAATCAGTGCTGAATATCTCAACATAGGTCCGTGTGTAGTGTTTATGTATCGGTCTCTGTGACGCTTTGATGTGTAGTGTGATTACAGTTCCATTCTTTCAACATTCTTTCCTGAGGAAAAGTGTATATACTAGACTGGCTCAAGATACAAAACTTTAGTCTCTGTCAAAAATGTCTGAAAGCAGAACTACATGATTGTCCTTTTTAGTCACCCCCTGTTTACACTGTAAACCACCTTCAGATCGAATTTGTTCTTTTACAGAAGTCCTGTTTCTAAAATGGCATCCGTGATGCCAAAGTCCCTCGGCTCAAACTGTCCAAAAGTCTTGTCAGCTTGGCTCAGACACTTGTCAGTAGGAACCCTGGTGACATTTGAAAGCTTTGGCTGTATCCATGTTGTGGCAAACTGAAGGGATGGGGTGTGCTGAAAAAGTGAACTATATTTTCTGCGGTTTATCCCAGCCCAGTCCGAGTCACGATGTTCTACGGTAAATGGTATTTTCAAGTTGTTTTGTTCAAAGCCTTTTCTGGTAGAAGTAGACATGTCCAAATTGGTTTTATCTGCTCATTGTGTGCTTTCCTCTGTAATTGGCTGTATCTGAGGTAACAGAACAGAGTCAGTGAGTCTGCTTTGTGTCTGTGTTGTGTGAATGGAGTGGAGGGAGTGAAATGTGTCTTGACGTGCAGCTCCTGAACTCTCCCAGGCTCTCCTAGCTGCCCTTCCTCTTTTAGATATGCCATCTTTTCCAGCACTTACTTTTGAAAATGTCATAAACTAAGATATGGGGTCTTTATGCACTTGGCGTTGAGAAAATGTCAAGAGGTTAGCCAATATAAAATGTCAGTAAAGAGACGTGCGGTTGGCTGTGCAAACATCAGGTGACTTAATAAAGGGCTGGGGGGGTTCTGAAAGTGAAGTTACCAACCATTTAGCCAGGGATATTAGCATGGTTCATGACTTCTCAGTTATTTCTTAGACTTATGGTTTCTGGTGGTCTCTTTAATTGTGAAAGCTAGAATGTTCTTTTATGATTGCTGCTGGGTCAATAAACCCGTTTTGTTTAGTCATGAGTTTGTTTTATCCGGTAAAAAAGCATAATTTTTTTTTTAAAAGTACACGTTTGAACTAAATACATTGACATTGCTCCTTCATTGTGGACAATCAGCGTCCTCTGTAGGTCAGTGTAAGGCCACTCTGTGGAGATGGAAAGTGAAAGCTCAATAGAAACCTGCCCGACCTGTCCTTATCCAGTCCATTTATCTGCTGTCTCTCTGAACTTTGTCCCATGTGAAGTAGACAGCCGTTAATTAAGAAGGTGTTTGACGAGGTACAGCGCCCACTCCAGCCCTGGCCATTGCTTTCACTCCGTCCTTCTAGACAAAAGAGCGGGATTCACGATAGCAATCACCTGACGGGATGGAAGGGTGAATCAAGTCCCCACTAACCGGCCATAATCAAGTATCATCCCTGATTAGGAACGCTAGACACTTGATAGCGGCCCCCAGTCTTTTGATGTACCTTTGGAGAGGGGGAAGCAAAGGGAGAGCAGGAGAAGGGAGGCACTCCTCCTCCTTTTTAATCACACACTTCCTCCCTGCTTGGGATTATGAAGGTGCATGTGTGCTTCTATCCACTTTTATTAGTCTTAAAGTGTGAAAAAGTGGATGGACTTATGGCCCGAGAACGGTCATATGAGTGAGTGACAATTTAGAGGCAATGATGTAAGAAGGATTTGAGTTGGAATATTCTTTGTGCTGTGTTGTAATGTTGCATTTAGAAATGGTGAACTTCATGTGCTTCCTTCTGATTTGTGTTGTGATTTTCTATCCGTTGTTCCTCCACAAACCCCCAGGGAGCTGAGCCGCCCGACCTCCCTGCGGCCCGCCGACTGGCCCCTGGGTCTGGGAAAGGACGAAGAGCCCCTGCCCCCTGGACTGGAGGCCCTCCCTCTGGGCCGGATGCAGCAGGACTGCACCGCTGTCAAAACCCTGCTGCTACGACTGAGACGAACGCTTCAGGAGGTGGGATATCTACACACACGCATGACTTCTTTCATGATCACCACTGACGTCCAGTGACTAGAATGTTTCCTATTTACCTCAGTAGGCAGGAGAGAATGTTTCCTATTTACCTCAGTAGGCAGGAGAGAATGTTTCCTATTTACCTCAGTAGGCAGGAGAGAATGTTTCCTATTTACCACAGTAGGCAGGAGAGAATGTTTCCTATTTACCACAGTAGGCAGGAGAGAATGTTTCCTATTTACCTCAGTAGGCAGGAGAGAATGTTTCCTATTTACCTCAGTAGGCAGGAGAGAATGTTTCCTATTTACCACAGTAGGCAGGAGAGAATGTTTCCTATTTACCACAGTAGGCAGGAGAGAATGTTTCCTATTTACCACAGTAGGCAGGAGAGAATGTTTCCTATTTACCTCAGTAGGCAGGAGAGAATGTTTCCTATTTACCACAGTAGGCAGGAGAGAATGTTTCCTATTTACCTCAGTAGGCAGGAGAGAATGTTTCCTATTTACCACAGTAGGCAGGAGAGAATGTTTCCTATTTACCACAGTAGGCAGGAGAGAATGTTTCCTATTTACATCAGTAAGCAGGAGAGAATGTTTCTTATTTACCTCAGTAGGCAGGAGAGAATGTTTCCTATTTACCTCAGTAGGCAGGAGAAAATGTTTCCTATTTACCGCAGTAGGCAGGAGAAAATGTTTCCTATTTACCGCAGTAGGCAAGAGAGAATGTTTCCAATTTGAAGTAACAGATGGGAACTGTTTGGAGAGATCTGCCCTTTGACCTAGACAATACCATGCTCTACATCTCCTGGCATGACGTTGCACATGGCAGGGGCTGCCTATGTGTCTTAAATAGACTAACTGTGGGGATGCGATGCAATGCATATCAATATTCTTGATTGAATAATGAAAAATAAATGCAATAAGAGATTATCTTTTGGCAACTTTGATGACTTAGGCTTTCAACTTGTGGACGGCCAAATGTAATGTACTACTTTTAATATTAATGTTACAAAATTAAATTAATTATAATTTTTCTCCCCCTTTTTCTTACATACACACGTTAACATAGCATGTCTGTTTAGTTACCAACCACCAATTAAGGTTCTGACAACAAATTTAGAAAGGACAACAAAATCTACAGAGAATATCTAACAAACATGATCTTTTCTACCCTAGTCAAAGACAATAGGCAAAATCACAGGTGCGCTCACACACACACACACACACACACACACACACACACACACACACACACACACACGGCTTTCTCATGCCCCTTGCCTTGCCCCGTGCTTTTAAAACTGTAATTCCTTAACATGGTAAGGCTAGCTATGGATCGGTGAGGTAACGTTATACCCCTTCAAAAAAAAACGCTCTGAAAGCCATCAGAACGATATGATTCTCCATTTACCTATAGTTAGCGCTGCAGTATGAACAGGCTCCTTTATCTGACTTGGGACAATCTTTATATTTTTATAGTTCTAGTTATTGTTATGGTTATCGTCCTAGTTATGGAGGCCACCTAACGATAGCGCTAGCTGGTGATACATTTACGTGTGGGGTTCTAGATGGGCTGTTTTATGGGTCCCAAATGGGTTTGTCCACATATTTCCATGGAGCCCCCACATGTGGTTGCCCAAATGGGTCATGAGTGGGTTCCAACCAGGCTAGTGATGGGTCCCAGCTAATCTGCCTATTTTGAGCCTGTGTGGCTCTTACCCACAAGTGACCCACCCAGTGCCTGCAGAGTTTACCCACACGAGTGTGCCTGTGTGTGGCCCAGTTCTTAACACAAGTGGGTCCCACATTAGATGTCTGTTTTGAGCCCATGTCCACTTAATACCCACGAAGCCCAGGCTAATTCCACATGGGACCCATATTTATATGTTGGTGTGGCTGTAAGGGGCTTAGAGCTTTGCACCATCCGTTTAACACTTTGTTCTTTAAGTGGCCTTAATGCAACTGGCAACATACAGATTTGCATGCGTGCAGGACTGCACAGTAAGCTACGGTACTAGCTTTTCTTATGCCACATGGTACCATGAGTATTGCAGGGGCTTGGTATTGTGGTACTACTGTGGTACAGGTAAATTGTGCAGCCCTACTCAGCAGTGTATCCACATACGCCTGTAGAAACATAGGAACACCTAGCACTCAGTGAATCAAAGCTTGAACTTTACGCAGTCCACATACCATCTTGTCAAATGAGTCACCAAAAACTGGAGTGTGTCAAGGACAGAAGTATCCCCTGAAGGTCTTTCCACTGCAAATCCCTCCATGCCCCAGCTTTACTCAAACACTAGTGTGCCAATCAAACCTGTCCCCCCAAAACAAGCTGTTACAATCTCTCATACTGTGTTCCTATGGTGTGGCCCTAAAGATGATAATGAATCTTGACTTTACACACCTTTTTATGGATCTTTAACAAAACGCTTTGGCTCTGGCTTTGGGGCAGTGCCAGAGTTAACACTATTAAATGGTCTCCTTGCAATAATTAAGATGATTAGCCGGTAGGACATTTGCCAGTCAATGGGACACTCTCAGTGGGCTATGCTTTGTCGTGTGGTAAGCCAAAACTATCAACTTGTTTCGACAACAGTCAATGTGATGTCTCTAACCCCCAAACGTCTTTTCTAATGGAAGAGAAAAGGATTACAAAATACCAGAGTGTATCAGTTAAAAGTCATAACAAAGTGTCTATAATCTATCCATGAAAGAAGTGTAACCGTGCTGCTTTGAGCCATTGAGACCTCCCCTGCCCTCCTCTATTGAAAACAAATGTTTCACATCCCACCGTCTGTCCAATTAGGCTTTTCTTCAGGCTCAGAACAGCTCTCTGCTGCTCCACAATACAGCCTTCTCTCCTCTCCTCTTGGCTTGTAACTCTGAAAGGTTAAGGATTCCTGCCTAATGTCTCCCATTACTATCTAAGCTAAGATCAAAGGGAGCTGTGATGATCAGAACAGCAGTCTGCCCGGCCCGCGCACATGCTGCTCCCTCTCATCTCGCTGTTTTCTCTTTTCACCCAAAAATATTAGCGCCATGCCGTCGCAACAAAGTCGCCAAAACAACAATGACAGGCCATGGCAAAGAGGAAGAAAGGGCCAGAGAGAGACAGAAAAGATACGTGGAGAGACATGGAAAGACTGAAAGAGTAAACAGAAGAAGATGAATATTAAAGAGTGGCTACTTTGCCCTCTCCTCTGACTCTGTTCCCTCATTAACTTGCAAATTCCCACTGACCTCCGTCAGCGTATGTAAACCGCTCAGTAACAAGGAGGAAGGATGACTCTGCACATCTCTTTGCTTTCTATTCTGTAGCTTGACCTCCTACTATTAAGCCCCCCTGCCCTGGCTTTTCCTTGCTTTAGGGCTCTCCTTTAGCCCTCTTTGAAGCCTCCTTGTGGGATCAAACATGTCAGTGTTAGACAGAGACGGCTATTTGTCCACTGGCTAAAGAACAAAGACATAGTGTAGTAGTTCTATCTTAATTGAACAAAGACATAGTGTATTAGTTCTATCTTAATTGAACAAAGACATAGTGTATTAGTTCTATCTTAATTGAACAAAGACATAGTGTAATAGTTCTATCTTAATTGAACAAAGACATAGTGTAATAGTTCTATCTAAATTGAACAAAGACATAGTGTAATAGTTCTATCTAAATTGAACAAAGACATAGTGTAATAGTTCTATCTTAATTGAGCAAAGTTCTAGTGTATCTTAATTGTCCGATAGATATTACTTTAGATGTTTTACTATTATTGATTAATGTTCACTAATCGATTTGAACAGTTCCAGTTGGTGTTTAAAATGTGTGTTTTTAGTAGGTCATTCAAAAGTTGTTTTGTCTCTGGACTATATGTAAACCAGATAATGAATATAAAGTGACCATGAAAGCCTACCTTCCATCTGACTACTTCTCCCAGAGGCCAAAAGCTTTCTCAAACAGGAGAAATTATTCCTTGAATTAGAATTTAGCTGACTCACGTTTGATGAAAGGGATTGATTAAACTTTTAGCCGAGCTTGTTCTGTTAATTCAGTCATCTTTAGACAGGCACTGCTGTGCAGCTCTTACATATTAATAGAGGGCTTTTCTGGCACTTCCTTTATTCCCAAACCGAAGGTTTATTCTTCGGAGGCCTGTCTACCAGTCTGGACATGTGGAGGAGAGATAGAACCCTTAACGCACTGAGCAGGATCCACATGGAGCCCTGGAGGCCATGATGCCATACTGTGGCTTGACGAGATAGGAGGAGCTTAAAGACATGAACATGCAGCTCATCAAAGGTTGAAGGTGGTGCAGTCTGAGCACTGACACCTTGTCCTGCTTTAGCTAGTGTGACATTCCAGATTCAGTATGTCTTTAGGGAAGGTCTCTTAATACGTTCATATTAGTCATATTAGACGTCCCCTGGTAGCCTCCTTATGAATTTTTCAACAACACGCTCAATGGTTTTGTTTCAACCCTTGAGTTGCCACTCCAGTCTGATTGGATAAACAAAAACTTAGCAATAAATTGTTGTTGTTGTTTTGCACTTTGTAAGGTCAAAGTAACATAGTTTTTCATCAGAAAAATGTGTTTTGAGTGTCTTTCAAACTAAAACTGTGTTGTAAGTAATTTTGCCTGTTTATTTGTCCTACTCTGCTCCCATGTTATTTAAAGTTACTAGAGGCAGTTTATGTGTAGGAGGTGATTTTGGCGACCCGTACCGTTTGCTTAGTGTTATTATTTTCCCTAGTCGTCACAAAGAAGACATGCAGAATTTTCGTGGTCACTGCATATCGCTACCATGATCAACGACTATACTCCAAGTATGGGCATCGCTTCCTGGCTTAGTGATGCACTTCCTTGTGCCATTAAGCTATTCGTCACAGTTTTGTGGGAGATCGTACCCGATGGCAAACATATTGAGTATGAATATTGAGACTTCAAGTAGACTGATGTGAACCGCGATTTTTTTCATTCTCATATAGACATTACAATGTGCTATCAGAAGAAATGTATTGATAATCCATTAATATAAAAAAGTTGCCTATAGTGGCTTTATTTGGGGATATTTAGGGCTTTTACCAGACATACAGTCCTACAGTATGTTCCATGGTGAGACAGAGCAAAATGGAAGTGAAGCTATAAACCTAATGGGTCCAGAAACCTCTGCTGAGTCACGTCCACATCGGCAGGCCGGATTCCCTCTGCCTCTCATCTTTGGCTCGGAGGTGGCGTTCATTCACGATGACATTTGAAGCAGCCGTCTGACGTGTGTCCTGAAGCCACCTTGATTCCCTGTCCTTGTCTAGCCAGACAGCAGTGTCTAAACCTGGACAGGAGACCTTGAACAGGCCTCTGCTGTTCAACATGGGCACAGACCCTTCATCTCAAATCAACAAGTCGAGAGAACTAGAAGGAATCACAAGCAAGGTTTAGACGAGGCTTATAGACCTGTAGTGCTCATGTTTCTGTGTTTCTTCTTATGTGTGTTGCTGGCTCTGAGGTTCAAACGCGTGTGTGTGTGTCTGTAGTGTTCATGGTTCTGTTTTTCTGTGTGTGTGTTGCTGGCTCCGGGGTTCATACGTGTGTTATATGTATATGTATATGTGTCTGTAGTGTTCATGGTTCTGTTTTTATGTGTGTGTGTTGCTGGCTCCGGGGTTCATACGTGTGTTATATGTATATGTATATGTGTCTGTAGTGTTAATGTTTCTGGTTTTCTGTGTGTGTGTTGCTGGCTCCGGGGTTCATACGTGTGTTATATGTATATGTATATGTGTCTGTAGTGTTAATGTTTCTGGTTTTCTGTGTGTGTGTTGCTGGCTCCGGGGTTCATACGTGTGTATCTGTTGTGTGTCTGTTGTGTGTCTGCACTTACAGAGCACTGAGACGAGTCCTGCCAGCAGCCTTCATTCTCTACCCATCAGCCCTTGCAGCGAGAAGTCAATCCTCCTTAAGGTAAGCAGGATGTCTTTCTTTCTCTTTTTGTTAAAGAGGTCAGAGGGATGGAAAAGGGGAACATGGAGGCCCAGCTTCTACAGTCACAATGAAACAACGCGTTATTCCAGGTAGATTGGAACATGCTACTGTGACTCCAGCCCCTTGGTTTCCAAACACATCAAAGCGCTCACTGTCCCTTGCCCATTTGGTTCCAAAAGAAAACATTCCGAGGCATCTTCCAGTAGATTAAAAACATCTTGATGAAAATGCTGAATTGAACCCCCCTTTGATCCCGTTCTTACTGTGAACATGAGAACAGTCCAGAAGCGCAGCGCTCCCGTGTGTGCCTGTCTGACACAAGAGCCATGGCTGGTGATGCGGCTTGACAGGCCCTGCTCTTTACTGTCACACCATCACTGGAAATGGATCTTGATGAGATTTGTCCGTTAATCCCCCCTCTGCCAGGCAGGACTGGGGCCGGGGGAGGGTTTATCAAACCAAAGGGGCTTTTGTCACCCTGCAAAGGGATTTAGTTCGGTGGCTGTAAAATGTTTGTGGCGCTAGCGGAGCAGAGCGGAGACAAAGCAATGCAGAGAAGAGTGCAGTAATGGAAATGAGGTCTCAGGACTGTGTGTGTGTGTCCTCCTTACTGACCTACATGGTGCTCCAGTAGCTGCAGGACGAGGAACCTAGTGTGACACTGTGGTGTGCCTGTACCGTGTCATGGGGAGAGAGGGATGAAGGAAAAGAGGAAAGAAGAGTTTCAGAAAAAGAGAGACTGAAAACTGGCAGAAAGAGGGAAAGAAAATCAAAGAATGCAAGAAAGGTATGAAAGCAGAAGAAGGCTAGGGAGGGACCTAAGTGTCAGGGCAGGCGGGGAGCTCAGAATAGCAGCTCATGCATCTGATGATGACATTGTGACGAGGGAGGGATGGAGGCAGCCATGTCCTGGTGTTCCACTTCCACACGGTCGAGGCTGGTATTTATAAGCCCCAGCAGCCACCTGAGAGGAGGCCATGCCACTGCTCGTCCTACTTCCTGCTTCCTGCATCCAGAGCCACTTTCCACAGGCAGAGCCCATTTGTTCTCCTGCCTCTTTCTAACTAGAGCTTCCCAGTTCTTTGTGCAAACACACAGTAACACAGACGTATACGATACGAACATACACACACAAACACACAGTAACACAGACGTATACAATACGAACATACACACACAAACACACAATAACACAGACGTATACAATACAAACACACACAATAACACAGACATATACAATACGAACATACACACAATAACACAAGACGTATACGATACGAACATACACACACAAACACACAATAACACAGACACATACGATACAAACACACAGTAACACAGACGTATACAATACAAACACACACACACACAAACACACAGTAACACAGACGTGTACAATAAACAATCACACAAACACAGAGTAACACAGACATATAGAATACGAATATACAGAAAACCAGTAAAACAGACGTATACAATATGAACAAACACACAGTAACACAGACGTATACGTTGCGGACACACACACAAACGTATACAATATGAACAAACACACAGTAACACAGACGCATACGATACGAACATACACACACAAACACACAGTAACACAGACGTATACAATACAAACATACATACACAAATACACAGTAACACAGACATATACGATACGAACACACACACAAACAGAGAGTAACACAAACGTATACGATACAAACACACACACAAACACAGAGTAACACAAACGTATACGATACAAACACACACACACACACACACACACACAGTAACACAGATGTATACGATATGACCATACACAAAACACACAGTAACAGAGATGTATACAATACGACCATACACAAAACACACAGTAACACAGACGTATACGATACGACCATACACAGTAACACAGATGTATACGACACACACACACACACACACACACACAAACACAGTAACACAGACGTATACGATACAAACACACACAAATTCAAACATTTCAACTTGCAAACACACACTATTATACAAATCTAACTTGCAAACTTTAAGACCACATTTACAATAATACAGTTCAGCTAGCATACACACACACATACTAAACTCACACATAGGCAAACTGATCTAATTACAGGAAGTCCTGGTCGTGGATACAGCACGGTTAACTTGGAGTCCAGTAGATCTCTACTCAGCATGGTTAATCTGTAGTCCAGTAGATCTCTACTCAGCATGGTTAATCTGTAGTCCAGTAGATCTCTACTCAGCATGGTTAACATGTAGTCCAGTAGATCTCTACTCAGCATGGTTAATCTGTAGTCCAGTGGATCTCTACTCAGCATGGTTAATCTGTAGTCCAGTGGATCTCTACTCAGCATGGTTAATCTGTAGTCCAGTGGGTCTCTACTCAGCATGGTTAATCTGTAGTCCAGTGGATCTCTACTCAGCATGGTTAATCTGTAGTCCAGTGGATCTCTACTCAGCATGGTTAATCTGTAGTCCAGTGGGTCTCTACTCAGCATGGTTAATCTGTAGTCCAGTGGATCTCTACTCAGCATGGTTAATCTGTAGTCCAGTGGATCTCTACTCAGCATGGTTAATCTGTAGTCCAGTGGATCTCTACTCAGCATGGTTAATCTGTAGTCCAGTGGGTCTCTACTCAGCATGGTTAATCTGTAGTCCAGTGGATCTCTACTCAGCATGTTTAACATGTAGTCCAGTGGATCTCTTCCTTCTATCACTGTCTCTCTGTTGTCGTGGACAAACTCTTAGAGCAAACTTTTTCTGTTTTTCACTTTCAGTTTTCTGAGAGATGGACAAACAGGTAGACAGGATCTTTTCTGACACGCTATCAGTGGCCCAGAAGAGACTTGAAGTGTGTGTGTGTGTGTGTGTGTGTGTGTGTGTGTGTGTGTTGATAGCCGATAACGTTAAAGTATTGGCTAAGCTGTCTGGAGTGTCGCCCTCTCCTTGAGCCTGTCGTGAGCTGACCACAACTCTTATTTGCTGTCACACACACACACACATTTTAGACACAAAAACAAAAACACATACAGATCCAGAGTTAACAACTATGAATATCAAATGAATCTTAACTGTTTGCTTGGATATCAACCGTTGTCTGCCAAAAATAACTAATGAAAGTATTTAAAGACATGGCATAACCTAATTAGAATCTTTCAGCACTGTTTCGTCAGTATTTTGTTACTGGCTAAGGCCGGGCAATGGATCATGTCTTTGCGATTTGTCAGTAAAGATATGGCTGGAGACTATTGTGTATATCAGCACATCTATTTTAGCATCTTTCAACTTTATTGTGTATCTGTTCAAAGGGAATCCTAGCTCGCTGGTTTGTATGGCTACACCATGGTCGCCTGTACTGAGCTGGCAGAACCAAGGGAGAGCCATTGACAGTTTCATCTAAGAGGAACCACCACCCTCCTCC
The DNA here is from genome assembly GCA_026901105.3 of Galaxias olidus. Classification (NCBI taxonomy): domain Eukaryota; kingdom Metazoa; phylum Chordata; class Actinopteri; order Galaxiiformes; family Galaxiidae; genus Galaxias; species Galaxias olidus. The sequence continues at coordinate 42,668 of JAPMUY010000657.1, read as the reverse complement.
CAGTTACTATGATTCAGACTAATTACAACAGATATACCAGAGCAATCATCCGGGAACTTTGCCTTTGCGTCATGCCCCCGCCCCCTTTTGGAGGAAAACATCCCGTTTGGGCGGACAATAGCGTATACAATGGTATTTACACAATAGAGTATACACAGTATTTTTAACCCGAACGCAGAAAAGACAGTTGGTTCCGCGTGCTGTAGAACGCTAACGCGAACCCATAGGGAATGAATTGAATAAAATGTTGGTTGAGCCTGTTCAGGGCTAGAGTAAAGCTTATGTTCGAAATCACAAAACGGCACCGACTGCTATCTCCTTGTTTATTTTAATATAACTAGGCGATAAACTAATGTAATGTAAGACAAACCATGTATTCCTGTTGTTGGGAAAACTTCCTGTTCATTTTGACTGGCGGTCAATACAAAATCCGAGGTATTTGACAATATAATAGCATGAAGTAAGAACACAGTGTTGCTTTTTAGCTATTAAGAGCCCAAATCCCATGGCCAGTCAGGCAAACAATTGTTGCCGATCAATCGATCGACGTTCTTACAGTAAACATTTAAGAAAGGGATGGGTGTCCTCTACTTCCTCCATCAAAGTGGACAAACGACCACACCAAATGGTAGACAGGACAAACGTGTTTTCAGTTTTCTTTTTTAAATCAAGTGATTAAACAGTGAATGCTCAAAATTGGTGTTACTTGATAAACGTTTATTAATAAAAACAAATGCATACATTTTCAGTTGATCTATAAGTGACAGTTTTAGTGTCGAAAAAAGGTTTTTCATTTTACCGAGTTGATACTTTGATGTAGCCCAGCGGTGTCTTCTAAGGGCTCAAACCTCCTATGGCCAACTTTGACGTTAGTTTACTTCTTTGTCTGGGAAAAACAATGTATATGTTGCTACAGATACTTTGAAAAACGAACTGCCTTTACAGTTACATGGTCGTTTACCTAAATTAAGGCAAAAATATTAAATACGTGTATGCTGAAAACCGCGAACGTGTCAAACAACTTAGCTTTTTTATGACGCGGCCCTGGTCAACAACAATTCTAGGCTTCGAACGACAGTTTGCCAAGGTACTGCTTGCAATTGCGTTTGTACACTCATAATCAGTGCCAGATAATCACCGGTTCGAAAACACATTTCAAAACATCTCAGTAAAATGTAGGTCCCATTGCAAGATCATTGCTCAGTATTATTTGTACTTATCTGCTTGTTTAGCCTATAAAGTGGTAATAAACAGGCATATTCTCTCGTTGAAATACTATCGTTTTCCCTGCCTCCCCCCACAGTTCTCGCCCAATCGATCTTGCAAAAGTCAAAGCTCTCTGCCCAACAAACTCCTACATTATAGCCTGTATTTCATTTATCATTACGATGATGATCTTGTATTGATCTTGTATTTTTAGCTGTCTACGAGTAGCCGATCTGCTAATTTCTGCAGTCTGCTCTGCAAACCTTAAGGCAATAAACCATCTGACTAATAAATAGGTTTTCTTGTTTTCTTAATGCACTGGTTTTTCAGGCACGCATCCGTGGTCACAACTGATCATGCCACTCAACGCGATCTTTAAGGAAACCAACGCTTCGGTGGACATAGAGGAAAACAAAAGACAAAAGGAAAGGTCCCGATTTTCTCACGGCAATTGATATGCTACCTCAAACTCTAATCACGCATAGTTCTTCATAAGCAGAAGTATTTTAAATATGAAGTTTTTCATATCCGCTGATCATTTATACATTCTTAACTGCCTTGATAGGCCTACTTAAAATTACCCCGCTCAAGAATGCAACAACTAGGTCGCCTTTTATCTTGGTACAGATAACGTTACCGATGAGCATCACTTACATTCACAATCAATCAGCATAGCTAAAGTTAAAATTCAATGTGTTATAGGCCTATGTAATAGTAGCCAAACTGACTGATATTACCATAAGTTTACATAAAACAATGAAAATAGGTCTTGCTTTGTGGATTCCAAACCACGCGACTGATTTCTAAATCAAAACAAACTATCTAGCAAGCTATAGTGGAAAATCACGTGTGTTTTACTGCTGTCCTGGAGAAGTGAAGGCACGGAAAACTTTGAGAGAGCAGTTCTTCTTCTGCCTAGGATCGATTTTTTTTTTCTGAGAATCTTTCAAAGGCCTTGGACTACTCAGAGATGAAAGGCCTCGACCGACGGATTAAATTAAAATAGTAGCAACACAAGTAAAGTACATAGCACGTATTTTAAATAACTATTTGTTGACTGATTGCTTATTCCACATAAGGTCATGTAGGTACAGGGGTTTACTTCAAAATGAAACAAAGTTTGACCGTGAAAAAGTATGGGAACAGGTAGGCAGGAAGACTTCAGGACTTTCTGCGCGGCAAAATCGGTGCCCGTTTTCTACCAAAAGAAAGCATTTCGAACCAAGCTCAGCGTCGAGCACCACGCAGAGGCGAGTTATGAAATTACAATATGATGTTATTAACACAAAGTATATGGAAAGCTTGAATTGTCCAGGATTAAAGAATAAATGCTTAAATCAGTACATCAGTGGTTGGATATTAAATAAAGCATACCTTTTTTGAGCAAACTGCTTAAATTTAAAGATTTGTTCATGCAAGAACAAAACCTGCGCACTTTGAAAGCTAAATGTGAATTAGCAAGAGCTGTATCGATGTTGACACGTATATGTTGTGAAACGAGGTTTACATTTGAATTACTGAATAGGCTCAGACCAACAAAAACGTTATATTTGTGGTGATTCAAACTGTTTCAAAACGCTACACAGCGCGATTTTAGTCGCCGCTGCGTAAATTTTCCCGTTAAGACAACATTGTAGCGGTTGGAGTTGTCTAGCCTACAAATGGCCATATATGCCAGATCCTGACATATACAACTACCTCATTGAATCTGTCTGATCTGTCACTTTTTCTGTCGTTAAGAGTTAAGTCTGTCCAATGTGACCTTTATGTGAACTAAGAAAATCGCTAACGTTGCCAACCTGCAACATACTGTACGTGTTAGCACGCTAGCACTAGCAGCCTCGCCAAGCTGGAGCCCCCTTACGCAAAGTTAACTAAATTATACGAATATGGGTTAATGATTAAAAGTAACCGTTAGCCAGTTGCTTGTTTAGTAATGGGTGCGTTTATAAATTACATTTGAAATGGTCAGACAGCGTTAAGACATAGTGACGCTAGTTTGTCCGATTGCCACAGGCAGTTTTACAGCGATTCAGCCGATTGTTTTGCCCAAACGGGGGCGTGGTCGTTGTGACAACAGGGGAGTGACGCGTGGTTGCTCTGGTCTATGCAGGGAAAGCAGAGCGGAGGGCCAAACTCGCCAGGAATAGATAGAAGTTGCCAAAAAGAAAACCAACAATAAATGTAGTACTTTATTTAAATATAAATAGCATTTTTTGCTATTCGCTCAATTAGGATTATTGACATTAAGACTATATTTGAGATTATATTTGTGAATACTAGCTGGTATGTTGTTCCCGTCAAGTCTTGCAACGCATCGGAACCATGAAAACGACCCTTACCGGAATAACCCAACTGTGTTCGATATCGATATGACCCCCTCCCCGCCCCTTTTTCAATCTGTCTCGAAATGTACATCCGAAACCCTCAAAAGTTCCATTGCTTGGCAGGGTTTTAATGGGAAAGCATGTCTTTGTCACCGTTCCGTGCCTCCCCCTCCCCATCCTCACCCTCACTATTTCTCTATGTAAATGATGTGTGATAAAGCACCTCTCATCCAGCATCTATAATTAAGATATCATTAAGTAATCCCCTCAGGCGCTGGCTTTGTAGGACGGTACATATCCCCCCTAGTTTACTCTCTGACCTTTCTAGGACACACACACATACACACACACACACACACACACTTACACACACACAGAAGATGGCCATCCCCGGAGATTAAATCAACAAGCAGGTTGCTAGCACAGCCTTCCTCTCGTCCCAGATGGGATATGATTATGGACAGCCTTTGGGTTGAATTAGGTCCGCCCCAGGAGAGGAAAGAAACGGGAAGATCTGAATACACACACACTCACTTCAAATGGACTTGTTCTGTGCGGACTCGATGGACTAACGACCAGGGAAAAGACTTGTCAATCAACACGTAAAGTTCTTCCTCGCCAGTGACTGGCTGTTTCTGTACTTTTTGTTCTCTATAAATACAAATACCTTGAAGAAACCGAAGGTCAGGACACAGTAGGCCCGGGTAGCAGCAGAAGTGAGGATTACGTGAGGACGTCTGTGAGTGAGCCAGAGAGAAGAACACATTACCAGGGTGACTGTTGAGTCTGTGGATTGGTTGCTAGCTGTGTGGCGACACTCGCTTCATTAGCCAAGGATCTGACACCTCCGTCCTTCTGTCTCTCTCCCTCCCTGTTTCAGATAGGTTTTCTCTCAGATCTCCTTAGAAAAGTCCCAGTGAGGAGCCCAGTGCCAGGGAGGTCCTACTGGGGTTGTTGTTGCCAGTCACTGCAGTCAGTCAGTGTACCTTGGCTGTCCTTCAGACTCTCTGAGGACATAGAAAGGTCCTCCTATAACCCCATTCCCTCATCATTCCCACTTCATAACCCCACTCCCACATCATTCCCACTGTTGCTTTGGTCTGTCCTTCCCAAAGCCTCTTCTGTCCTCTTCACTTCTCCTGACCTCCTCTTCTTCTCTTCTTTTACCTCTTCTCTATTGTAATTGAAGCTGCTGAAGCTATGTTCTAGCTCTCATATACACAATCTTGCACTATTTCCCTCTCTCTCTCTCTCTCTCTCTCTCTCTCTCTCTCGCTCTCTCTTTCTTCTCTTTCTCGCTATTTCCTCATTTCGTTCTGCTGTCTCTGTCTGTTAATGGCAGCTTACAAGTCAAGGTCAGGTAGAGATGTTGCCACACAGGTTCCCATAAGCTTTAAGAGAGTCTAACAAAATGTACACACTAACAAAATGCAGTTTGAAACAATAAAACATATTAGTATCATAGAACAAATCAATTTGAAAAGGAAATGTAATGGCATTTCATCTTAACACATAACGTTGTCCGTATGAAGTGGCGATGGTTTAATTATCAGGGATCCCATGGGCCCTGAAAGTGAATCATTTAGACCTTTTGAAAATTTGGCCTTGGAAGTTTTGGAAAATAGATGGGAGTCCTTAAAAGTACTTATGCTTTTGGTTCAAATTGTCAGTCAGTAGGTTGCTCAGAAGGTAGCGTAGTGCGAACAATAGAATGCTTTAAATGAGAAATAGCAGACAACCTATGCTGCGGTTAAGATGTTTTACATTCGATTATAGAGCACTTAAATTACGGTGCTACTTCAAGGCTTTTATGATCTGAATTCTGAATTTGAAAATGTAAGAAGCAATGCTTCTCAGAAAATGTGGGCAAAAGATGCATGCCTACCAAGTTCATTTTAAAGCAGGTGGATTGGCATCTTTACAAACAGCAGTAACATAGTAAGGATCAGCCATGGCTAGCAAACTGGCCTCTGTACTCATCATCAAATCATATCATCACATCATTACATCATCATATCTTCACCCACTTTGAAGTAATGAAATGTTTCATTTTTTATTTTTATGAAGGGAGCCTTTAAAGTCCTTGTGTAGTGATTGTATTTGGTGTTTCAGAACATGTGGAAACCTGTTGTGTCTTCAATGCACTAACATTGGTGTGTATGTCTGTTTGTGTGTAGGATCCAGTGAGAGAGGAAGTGCTGCTCCAGCAGTTAAGGGAGAAGGATGAACTGATCTTGCGACTGCAGACAGAGCTGGTGAGATGGAAACAATTTCTTCTGCTATGAGGTCTAGGAGAAGCACACTGTTTAACATGTATTTTGTGCGCAACTGGAGAATCCAGTTTGGGGAGTGGGCTTCTCCCAGCTGTGTAATCATCACCAGTAGTGGGATGTCTTGAAGGCCTTGTGATGTTCTGATTTGGCTAAGCCACTTTAAAGCATCTGAAGCATTTGAACGGTGTAGATGATGCTGCTGTGGAGACATACTCCCCTCCCAGGCCGGCTGGAGATGATGGTGCTGCAGGCCAACCATTCTGCTTCTTATTCCTAGTGCTTGCCAGACCTGGCCTGTTAAAGGCTTTTAAAAGCTAGTGAAACTTGTGAAGGCCGTTTGGCCGAGTGGACTGCTATCGAAAATACAGTACAAAACCCTTTCTTTTACAGTCCCCTATTTACTAGGTATTTACCTTGTAAATACATAGAAATTATATTATATTAAGTTATTACACTGGTAATTAGACTTTAAATTGTGAAAGTGGAGGTTTTTAATAGAATGTCCGCTGTTGTTTCACTGTATTTACCTTGTTATTTACTAGTGTAATTAACAAATTATTATAATTATAATTAATAATTAATTAATTTGACCTTTTGTCAAAATTAAAATAAAAGTCAGTCATTTTGCATTTTTAATTGCAATTCAATACTGCTGTGACTGCTTACGTATTGCACTATTTTCCAAATTTGTTAAACTTTATACTTCCATATTTAGAAACCAGACCTCTTATCTTAAGATGTGTGCTCCGCTCCTTTCCAGAAATAGTCCTTTTCATTGTATTTCATGATGGGCTTACTCTGTGATTTATTCTGGTCTCATTCTGCTGGCTCAGCAGGAACCAACATGCATGTCAACATAAAATTGTTAAAAAAAAGAAAAGAATACAGTTATATAAAATTTTCCCAACTGGATAATTATTTGGCACTCATAGACCTATTATCTGCATTTAGAAGTATACACGATACCACTTCTTCATGCAGCCTAACACCACCTACCAGTAAACAAGAGAAATCCCTTAGCCCCTTGCAACTTGTGTATCTAAGCCAGATTCTTTGGGCCTGACCCGAGGAGTGTGTTGTTTCTGCTGTTGCTATTACACACACACACACACCCACACACACACACACACGTGCCCACACATATACACCCACACCCACGCACACACACATGGCCACGCATACACTAACACACAGTTTCTTCCTCTCTGCCTGTTTGTTATCACAGCAGCTGTCTTCTTTAAAATATGGATTAAAGAGAAATAGGAAGGTTTGGTCATCCAAGGAATCAAACTTTGCTTAGATCTGCTTTGATCTCCTAAAGAGAACAACACATACGTAGGCTTGGAAAATGGAAAACAATCTTAAGATTTGAACTAAATAGAAACACTTTTTCTAAGAAAAATAAAATTATTCAACATCTGGTTTTGCAATTTATTTATACATTTTTTAGAACAGAACAATTTAAGAGAAATCTTAATTCTTTATTGTGAGCCTCTAAAAGCCACTGCTGGTAGTTTATAATTTAAGGGTTGAATCATTTACTGTGTTGGTTGGTAGGGCTGAAACAAGTACTCAGGTGACTCGAACAATAATGAATACAACTTTGCTTGAAATAGGCCAATCTTCCTGAAACCAAATTTCCAGTGATCATGCTCTGTGTAAAAGGGATGTATATATCAGGTACAAACACAGTAATGTTTTAATGGTTTAAATGTTGTGATTGACTTGCTGAGGGTTTGTATCTCTATGTGCCATTGTTGCAGTGTGTTAGAAGATGCTCCCCATCGTTTATCTGGTCCACATTCGTACAGACAGCAAGTGGTGTGTCTCTTTCGTAATTTGTACATCAAATAAATGGCTTACAGCATGACATGAAGACAGCAGTGTAGAGGCTGATAACTCAGCTGTCCTTCATGCTGTCTGTCCCCTGCTAGGCAGTGGGGAGCCATGCTCAGACAACTCCACAGAGACCACCTGTACTCCTGTGTGGATGTTCCATAAGCCACCCCAATGTCTGTCTCTTTCTCTGTCTCTTGTCTCCGTGTCCGTCTCTGTCTCTGTCTCCTGTCTCTGTGGCTATGGCTGTGCCTGTCTGTCCCTATCTCTGCCTCCTGTCTCCGTGGCTATGGCTGTCTGTCTGTCCCTATCTCTGTCTCTCTGTCTCTGTCTTTGTCTCCGTCCTCCAACACCCTCTTCCTTAATGTGATCCTATGGTGGGGTGAGGGGAGAGGCCACACTGTGGCTTGTGTGTGTGGTCAGCTCCAATGCCCTGTGTGTGAGTGTGACTGTCCTAAAACTCATCACCGTTATATTCTCTCAACAGACAGATTCCTGCAAAGCAAATGACATATGACATAGTCCCCAGTAAAACCTGACTTTAATACACACCATATGACATAGTCCCCAGTAAAACCTGACTTTAATACACTCCATATGACATAGTCCCCAGTAAAACCTGACTTTAATACACACCATATGACATAGTCCCCAGTAAAACCTGACTTTAATACACAACATATGACATAGTCCCCAGTAAAACCTGACTTTGATACACTCCATATGACATAGTCCCCAGTAAAACCTGACTTTAATACACACCATATGACATAGTCCCCAGTAAAACCTGACTTTAATACACAACATATGACATAGTCCCCAGTAAAACCTGACTTTGATACACTCCATATGACATAGTCCCCAGTAAAACCTGACTTTAATACACACCATATGACATAGTCCCCAGTAAAACCTGACTTTAATACACACCATATGACATAGTCCCCAGTAAAACCTGACTTTAATACACTCCATATGACATAGTCCCCAGTAAAACCTGATTTAAATACACAACATATGACATAGTCCCCAGTAAAACCTGACTTTAATACACTCCATATGACATAGTCCCCAGTAAAACCTGATTTAAATACACAACATATGACATAGTCCCCAGTAAAACCTGACTTTAATACACTCCATATGACATAGTCCCCAGTAAAACCTGATTTAAATACACAACATATGACATAGTCCCCAGTAAAACCTGATTTAAATACACAACATATGACATAGTCCCCAGTAAAACCTGATTTAAATACACAACATATGACATAGTCCCCAGTAAAACCTGATTTAAATACACAACATATGACATAGTCCCCAGTAAAACCTGATTTAAATACACAACATATGACATAGTCCCCAGTAAAACCTGATTTAAATACACAACATATGACATAGTCCCCAGTAAAACCTGACTTTAATACACTCCATATGACATAGTCCCCAGTAAAACCTGATTTAAATACACAACATATGACATAGTCCCCAGTAAAACCTGATTTAAATACACAACATATGACATAGTCCCCAGTAAAACCTGATTTAAATACACAACATATGACATAGTCCCCAGTAAAACCTGACTTTAATACACTCCATATGACATAGTCCCCAGTAAAACCTGATTTAAATACACAACATATGACATAGTCCCCAGTAAAACCTGATTTAAATACACTCCATATGACATAGTCCCCAGTAAAACCTGATTTAAATACACAACATATGACATAGTCCCCAGTAAAACCTGATTTAAATACACAACATATGACATAGTCCCCAGTAAAACCTGATTTAAATACACAACATATGCCTTTGGACCTCGACCACAAGGCCAACATGTCTAATGTGTCAAGTCCCCCAAACTATTCTTTAGCAGGCAATGGAGCGGCCCCTCCCAATCCCCCAGCCCTCCACCCCAGCCCCTCCCAGGTGCTTCAGGTGTCTTCAGCAAACTTACCTGCTCTCCGTGGTTTGTGTCCTTGACTTGTTTGGGTGAGGTTACTTGGGAGGGATGAAGGCAGTTTCTTTCCAAATATTTGTGTCTTTTCATGCTTTATCGGGTAAGATACAAACACAGTTTTCTTTCTGAGGTATTATTTTCAGGACAATGTATATTGTTGGGACTATCCAAAAAGAGAAATCTGTTCTGAAATCTTGACATTATTAGGTTATGTTAACATACGTTTCTTTCTTTCTGTTTGGTATTCAGGAGTGTGCCAAAGCTGCCATGAAACCCACGTGCCAAAAAACAGACCGAACAACGCAGACAGAACCCCAGGGTCCAGATGTAAGTCTCTTTCTCTCACCTGTACGCAAACACGCACACACACGCACACAAACACATGCATCTACACTAGGAACTGGTATTCCAACCGTGGCACACTCAAAGATACTAAGACAAACATGATGGGCAAGATGGACAAATACTCTTTACAACATTGCGCACAATGGTTATTTCTGGGTATAATATTGAAAAGGGGCATTTTTAGGCTGGGACAATAGTAATGGTTATCCAGGACAACGGCACAAAAGGAGCTCCTCTGCTTGTTCTTCCGGAACAGTCAAGTGTCTCACACTCACATTACAGTATCCACAGCTGTCCGTGACAGTGCACTGGGCTCGTCCTATCTGACTCTGCTGCCCATATATCTTCCTCTCTCTGTGATGACAGTCACATTGTAGTCCGAGAGCCTCCTGCCCAGGGAAAAGATCCTCCAGTTGCCAGAGTGCTTGAAGGGCTACTTCCTTCCGCCAGACTGCGTGGCTTTGCCAGGTGTGACAGTTTGGGAACAGAGCATTTAATAGATGAGTGTCTAAAAATGGCTGTCCCCTTAACAGAGGAAAAGAGAGAAGAGAATGTGTAGGGTCATTTCTTCATCCTTTCGCCTCCAGAAACTTTTATTTGCCCTGACTGTGTCTACAGGGGATGTTTTCCACTGCAGCCCTGTAGCTTCATCATTGTGCTCATTTCCTGCAACTGTGAGCATGTAAACGCACACGCACGTAACGCACACGCAACACACATGCACATTATTATTTTGACGTTCCCTGCCAGAATGTACTTCCGTGCTGAACTTTAAAATTATGCATCAACATGCACTGATGTATTACAGTTATTTTCCTGCTTTAGTGTGATGAAGTCTGTTTAGTTTGTGTTCACTGTGCATAATGAACCTGGCTAGTCGTGACGTCTGTAAGAAATAGTCCTGATGATGGGAGAATGGGAAGCCTTGGTTTAGTATTCCCTCCGTGGGCCCACAGCACAGATGAGAGGAAAGATGCTCCCTCAGATAAAATGTGTTCCATCATCGGACATCATCATTATTCCGCGCACGTCACTTGATGGATATTTTTTTGTCTGCGTTTTCACGAGCACATAAGCTGGGGCCCTCACTTTCCTCTCATTAAAGATCTTTGTGCTGGTCTTTGCTGGCTGTGGCTCACTAATGGTCTGGCTCATCACGGACATTCAAATAGTCTGCTGTCATTTACTATGTTGGTTCAGGGGCTAATGTATGTCAAAGTATGTGTGTGTGTGTGTGTGTGTGTGTGTGTGTGTGTGTGTGTGTGTAGCTAAACTATTTGTCGAAGTGCTTCATTAAAAAGTACGGAGAGCAACAGATTGGTTTGCTGAAAATCTCTAAAGACTTTAATATTGGCCTATTTTGTTGTGTTATGGTCTGTTCTGAGGTTGATCTCTATAATAGTGTTTGCTTGTGTGCGTGCGTGCGTGCGTGCGTGCGTGCGTGCGTGCGTGTGTGATGAGAAAACAGAGTAGACTCTCGTCTGTTTTGGTCAGTAGACGATAGAAGAGTGGTTGAAGGCAGGGAGTGAGTGCTGACCTTAATGCAGAATGGTACAAAGCTAGCATGGTGAGGAGCCCAGTGTAGCTGAATGAGCCACTCAGCCTCCATGACCGGGCGGGCACGCAGACATCATGAGAGCTAGAGACACAGCCCTCACTCAGCCTCCATGACCGGGCGGGCACGCAGACATCATGAGAGCTAGAGACACAGCCCTCACTCAGCCTCCATGACCGGGCGGGCACGCAGACATCATGAGAGCTAGAGACACAGCCCTCACTCAGCCTCCATGACCGGGCGGGCACGCAGACATCATGAGAGCTAGAGACACGGTCCTCACTCTGTCTCCATGACCGGGCGGGCACGCAGACATCATGAGAGCTAGAGACACGGTCCTCATTCAGCCTCCATGACCGGGCGGGCACGCAGACATCATGAGAGCTAGAGACACAGCCCTCACACAGCCTCCATGACCGGGCGGGCACGCAGACATCATGAGAGCTAGAGACACGGCCCTCACTCAGCTTATCACACATGCCTTTTCCTCTGGTCCTTATCCACCAGACCTCGGCTAGGCAAGGCAAGGAAAAGTGCCTTTACAATAAACATACCTCCGCACCAGCTGGCCAATCTCTAAAATGTAGCTGTCGCTTGTTCGTTGTGTGTGTGTGTGTGTGTGTGTGTGTGTGTGTGTGTGTGTGTGTGTGTGTGTGTGTGTGTGTGTGTGTGTGTGTGTTCCTGTATGGGGTGGTGTGTGTGTTTGAACATGACACAGTGGGCCAACTCTATATAGGTTAGCAGCGTATAAGCCAGCACTCAGAGGACAGGCTGCTTGTGAAAAAGTATTCCTTCAAGTGGGTCAGCTATTTCTAAGAGTGATGCCACTCAAAGAGGTCGCCTGGCGTACTCTCCTTTTCTGGAGCATTGCTTCCCTTCGTTCCTGCATACCTCCTTCACTCTCTTTCTCCACTCTCTCCTAACGTAATTAGCCTCTAGGAAGGAGGAGTATTTCCTCCTCCGTTGGTGACACATCCAGCTCATGGTAACCCCCTTGGGACTGCCCTCTGCCTGGCCGGCCTCTCCCCAGCCCCTGGACAGCGTGCTGGGAACGGCCTCTCACCACTACCCTGTCCTCTCCTGCCCTGAGATCCAGCCCCTGGACAGCGTGCTGGGCACGGCCTCTCACCACTACCCTGTCCTCTCCTGCCCTGAGATCCAGGACTCGGGAGCAAAGACATCTCAAAGTCCATGGAAGTTAGTCAGGCTGGCAGGCAGGCAGACAAGCAGGCAGACAGACAGACAGACAGACAGGCAGGCAGACAGGCAGACAGGCAGACAGGCAGACAGGCAGACAGGCAGGCAGGCAGGCAGGCAGGCGGTCATATAGACAGACAGGCAGGAAACGTGATCAATGTCAAACTGAGCACCAGAGTGACTGAGCACCAGAGTGACCACACAAATATAACAATACGGTGTTAGAACTCAACACTGCACTAGACTGCATTTAAATCTATTTCTTTACTACTTAAATAAAATAATAAAAAGAAAGAAGGAAATGATAAAAGAAAAAGAAAGGGAGGAGGGCAGAAGATGGAGAGAGATGGGGGGAGATTAAAAGAGAGAGAAAGGAGAAAGGGGAGAGAGAGCGAAACAGTTGGTAAAGATTAAGATGAGTGATATAAAAAGATAGAGGTGGAGTGAAAGAACACGGGTAAGGAGACAGGGGATTGAGAGAGAGAGAGAGAGAGAGAGAGAGAGAGAGAGCCTTCCAGATGGATGGTGGTGAGTTTACTTTATGTCCTGTGGAGGGACTTTTAAGAGCTGAAAGTGCAGGCCGTTTGAAACTTTGGAATCGATTGAGATGGCTTTCTTTCAGCAAGCCAATTTCATGCGCATTCTTAAGAGGGACGTTTTATGGGCAAATCAAAGGCGGTTGATCTTCAATTCAATCTTCTTTCTCTCTTTCAATCTCTCCGATTTCTCTCTTTTCTTTTGTCCGCCGTCTCTGAATACATGACTTCCTGGTCTCTCCATTCTCTCTCTCTCTTTTTGACTCTCTTCTTTGCTCTTGTTGCCACTGTGTTTGCACCTTAAGGGATTAGTATAGGCAGATACAAACTGTTAGACCTTTATTGGACTCATTTAAACTCATTCACCAAACATCCCCATAGTCCCCATCCTGTACAGGAGAGCTCTGCTCTTTCTCTCTTTTTCTCTCCTTCACTTTCTTTCACTCTCTGACTGTTGTTTGTATGCCTCTTTCTCCCTCTGTCAGATAGACATTCAGTTCATTTAGATAAGTTATTGTTAAATCATAAGTTATATGTTCAGTTAATTGTACAATAGCCATTAGGATAAGTACCTCATTGTGAGGTGTGTATACTCATCAGTGTGTGTGTGTGTGTGGAATGTGTTTAATAATGCATTATCTGTGTGTGTATCTCTGTATGTGTGTCAGTGGGAGATCTGCCTCCCTCTAGACAAACACTCTTCTCAAACACACACACTTGCATATGTGGTGCCACCCAAAATCATGAGTTGGCCCACTGTGTCATGTTCAAACACACACACCACCCCATACAGGAACACACACACACACACACACACACACACAGGTGCTCCAGACACCTGTCAATGCAAGTGGTGTGTGTGTGTGTTCCAATGTAAAAGTACAAAGACACCCTGCAGAGTGGCTGCAGATCCCTCTAACCTTTTCATCACTGCCAAACAGCCTTGACCCATCTTTAAAGCTCAGATGTGCCTGTCTGGACTCGTGTTGGTGCGCCACTGTGTCTTTGCGTGTGCGTGCGTGCGTGCGTGCGTGTGTGTGTGTGTGTGTATGTGTTTGTGTGGCTGAGTACACAATTGTCATTTCCTCTCCAATACTCAGCGGGAATCCTGCCTGCCTTTTTCAGTAATGTTTTTGTGTGTCTGTCTGTCTGTCTGTCTGTCTGTCTGTCTGTCTGTCTGTCTGTCTGTCTGTCTGTCTGTCTGTCTGTCTGTCTGTCTGTCTGTCTGTCTGTCTGTCTGTGTGTGTGTGTGTCTGTGTGTGTGTGTTTCAGTCCTTTTATGCTCCACCACTGTCACTCCTGCCTGTCTGCATGGTGCTTCTATATCTCATCTTGGCCGACCCCAATTCCGATACCACCAACTATTAAGCTGCCATCCAAATTTAGGAGAAAAGCCGCTTTCCAACTCTCTCCCTAATCTATCCTCCCAGTTGGGAGAGATTCCAGGGTGGAGGGATGACGAAATGGAGGAGAGCTAAAGAACACACCAGGGGTACTCACGAGGAGGAGCCTTCAACACTCTTTCTCTTTCTCTCTCTCCTTTTCTCTTTCTCCTCCTCATTGTCATTCCCTCTCTCTGTCTCTCCCATTACTGATCCATCTAATCCCAGCTACAGTCTCTTGTCTTGAGAGCCCCTTGGAGCAGGAAATGTGTGTGTGTGTGTGTGTGTGTGTGTGTGTGAGAGAGAGAGAGTGTGTGTGAGAGCGTGTTTAAGAGTGTTTGCACGATCATGCTTGCGTCATGAAGGTGTGTTTTTCCATGGAATACATCTGAAACCCAATACATAGCATACGCAAACACAAGGTATGCAACGCCATCACAGACGTAGTTTGTGAATGCACGGTCGACTGTTCTGCACCTCCAATCAATAACTCAACTCAAGAACACAGTGGATACTTGGCCATGCAGCTAGGGGGCCAACTGTCTATTGCTGCCCATAGATATCTCATTAATCTGCCTTCTTTTGTTGAAAGGGATCGTATTTACTGTGATTTGCTCTTCCAACTGAGTACCCATTCTGTCTGAGTAGTACGGGAATTAATAACTGTCTTTTTTAGGAAAAATAACGCAAATTTATTCAATGAATTCATTGTATGTGTGCTGTGCTTGAATGAGTTGGAACAGTAAAACAATAATTTTTTATTTAAATTTTTGACATTCACATTGTTTTGCGTTTCACCGTATTGGCCATAACCGCCATGCCACTCTTTCCTGGTCATGGAACTCATCTGTTGCTCCACAGAAACAAATCCCCATCGGCGTCTCTTGTTCAATCAGAGGACAAACGTGCCACTTTCTTTGTAGGTCTTTCTTCTACGCAACAAAACTGCCTATATAATTCACTCGTCATTTGAAGACAATGGCATGATTCCTTTCTAGAGTGAAACTGTTGTGGCTGTTCATATGTAGCCAGCTTGCTAATGGCTGATGATAAGGTAAACAGAACGATCAGCTCCAGAAGCTCAGACAGAGTAAAAGAGGTCGACAGGCGTTTTATGGTGTTGCTACCTCGTGGCTGTGGATGTAGAGTAAACGTGATGGACAGGATGGGCAACCAGTCAGAGCGCCCGGACAGTAAAGGGGCGTAATCCTGAACGCAACTTGAAAGAGCTCTCGTAGGTTATAATAATAATACATTTATTATTATTATTATTATTATTATTATTATTATTATTATTAAGGGTTGGGATTGGTTTTTGGACAGCACATTGTGAAGTCCAATGATATAGAATGTAAGAAACAGTCTTTTGTGGACTGTAACTGGGTGAAGAGCTGTGATTCAAGAAGTCAGCCATGGTTTGAACACATCTCCAGTCCAATCCCGTTAAAAAAATGTCTAATTAACGTTCAGGCGTTCCCCTGTGTGAGTGGGAAGGAGCCTGACCTGGACAGCGTCAGCCTCTCAGAGCATGACTCAGAATCACGTCCAAAATGTGTCCAGTCCCAAGCTCCAGGTCCCATGCGGAGGAACATGCTCATCTGTATTCAGGAGGACACCAGGACCACGTCAGAGCAGATGAAGGCCATCCCTCATGTCCTCATGTCTCCTGCTGACGTGTCTTCATACAGCCCCAGCCAGGCCTGGGATCCTCTGTGTCTGTGGGCAGGGCTCCCCATTCTCTGTGGACCTCTGACGTGTCTTCATACAGCCCCAGCCAGGCCTGGGATCCTCTGTGTCTGTGGGCAGGGCTCCCCATTCTCTGTGGACCTCTGACGGACATCTGCAGCTCCCTCTTAGTGAAACTAGATCAGCCTCCATTGCCCCCAGTCTCCACTGGGTAATGCTAGTGCTCAAAGAGAGAGGACTCCACCTTTTCCTCTTCTCCCTTAATGATCATCCTCTTTTGTCTCTGCTATGTATGTGTCCTTCCAGTGTGTCTCTGATGTGTGTGTCCTTCCAGTGTGTCTCTGATGTGTGTGTCCTTCTTCCAGTGTGTCTCTGCTGTGTGTGTGTCCTTCCATTGTGTCTCTGATGTGTGTGTGTCCTTCCAGTGTGTCTCTGCTGTGTGTGTGTCCTTCTTCTAGTGTGCCTGCTGACCTTTCCCTCCACTAGACTTTTCTCTTTCTGTCCTCATGTCTCCGTCTATCGTCATCCAATTCTTTGTCCTCTTTTGATTTAGTTTTCATTCCCCCCTTCTCTCTCTTTCTCTTGCTCTTTCTCTTCAGCTTAACCTCTCACCTCGACCTCACCCTGTCTTCACATGTCCTTGCTCCATTTATGTTCAGTATTTTATTTATGTCCCTGCTGTTCCTTGTTCTCTGTTCGTCTATCCTCTCCTGTATTAATCATCCTTATATAGTCCGCCTAATCACCACACCCCTCTGCCCACCGCCACGCTCCTCTTACTCCTCAACTCTAGGGGCAAGGAGAAAATGTTTCGCTTTTCAAACGTCTTCATATGCTTGTGAGTTCCCTGCCATCCCATCTTTATTCCAAATCACTGTCTACCATGTCACCCCCCCTTGTGTCCAGCGCACAGCAGCAAACCATAGCTCTAGCTGAGCCCCCGTTGGGTGGTGAGAATAAAACTTGAAGGTGGCAAACCATGGCAGACAGAAGTGTGTGTATATATAGATAGGGCTATAATTTCTGGGGGAAATTGTGATGTGTGCTTGCAGCCACCCGCGCTGTCCGTAGTTTCTGCTGTGTACTGCTATAAACTGCCAAACAGAGGTCGAAACTGCTGTTGTGTAATGGCTAGCTAGTTAACAGTTACCCTTGTAACGCCTGGTTTATACTTCTGCGAAGCAGCACATAAATAGCTCTGTGTAGCTTCGAAGCGCAGGGGTTTCTGGGAAAGCGTAGCTCACCGAGGCCCGCCGACACGTTGACGGGGAGTCCTTCCAAATCCTTACAGCCCATTGCGCGGAGCATCTTCTCAGTGCGTCAAACAATTGCTGATTGGTTGAGCAGGGTAGGAAGCAAGTAGGCCTAGATATTCAGTAATATTTTGGCTGTACCCAACCATTTTAAAACGCAGATGACACAATGAACTGGAGCAGATAAGCTGCTTTTCAATAGCCTTCGAATCATATTAGTGGTTTTCTATGCACTTAGCTTGTGCATAGTATAGCCTACAGGGTATATGTTACAACTGTTTTCTGTATTGTTTGATAAACTGTATGTGAATATATTGTACAGCACTTTAGTCAGCTCTGCTTGTTTTAAACGTGTTGATATAAGAAAATATGAAAAGCAGTGAGCAACCTTTGGTCTCTGTTTACCATTTCGCAGGACATGCACGGGAGTTTCCGTGTCTGTGCTTCTTCTACGGTTTTCTGTACATTCTGGATCACTGAATACGACACTGGCACCTAGTGGGCCCGTTAAACTTACGTTGAAGTATGTAGGCAAACTACTGTGCGAACGTATGCGCCAAATTAACGTTTACATTCGCTATCGCGCTCACGCAGAAGTATAAACCAGGCTTAACCATAGACCAGAGCAATCATCCGGGAACTTTGCCCTTCGCATGCCTCCGCCCCCTTTTGGGGGAAAACATCCCGTCCATTTTGACTGGCGGTCAATACAAAATCCGAGGTCTTTGACAATATAATAGCATAAAGTAAGAACACAGTGTTGCTTTTTAGCTATTAAGAGCCAAAATCCCATGGCCAGTCAGACCATAGGACTCCTAAGAACCAGGGGAACATTTAAATGTATATTATCTGTATGTTGATTTAAAAACGTAAAAGTGGTGGCAGTTAGAAAAGTAGGTCAACATTTTCAAATCACCAACTGCCACACTCCAGTTCTGAACATTCCACCCATTTATTCCTGTGGGAAATATTTTGCCACTGAAACTTGAATATTTCCAAAAAAGGTAATACAGAACCTTCAACATAATTGGGATTGAGGCACACATTTTGATACCATTCTTGTCTATGGCTAATTCTTTATTTTGCTTAGGAAGGTTCCTAAATGAGTGAAATGACCCGGAAGTATCCAAGTGGCAGCCATGATAAGTACTGGTCGAATTCTCTTAAGTGCTTAGGAAAGGTGCTTCAATGCTTGCTAACTTGTGTACTTTAGCATAGGATACACTGGACCATCCTTTACGAAAGGAAAGAAGCAAATGCCGCCCCACAATTCCTTGTGGCAGCAATATTTAAAGCGACACCATTCAGCCGTTGATCGACATGACTGACAAGGAATGCAGATCATATAGCCTTGTTGTTTATTAAACATTTTCCATGTTATGTTATGCCCTATCTTGCTAATATGCTTATATGTTTTCAAATGTCAACATGTTAACAAACTTCAGAATCATAATATGTAACTATAGTAGCAGATTTGTATGCCTAACATAAATGCATAACTTGCATACATTTGACGATTAGGCTTCATACAATCATATTAATTGGGATTCATGCCTGGTGATCAATATGAGTTGACAGGGGGAAGAGGACGTGAGCAACCATTCGCAATGTGACATATTTCGTTTCACTTTTGTGACCGGTAGCCTATGTTCCCTTTTTTTATTTAAATTCCAACCACGGTAATAAAGTAGGCTAGTATATTTCTCTGGCTTGCCCGCACGTTTAAATAGGCTATGAAACAACACGGTGACAATGCACCGGCGAAGTAGTTAAGATGCGCTTTTTATAGGCTACAATAATCTACGTGACATTGTAGTTTCAACACAAACGACCCACGAAAACCACCGTCGCATGATCACGTAGCCTAGTGTAAGTGCAGTCGGATTCTTTTAGCAACGTCATTGTCTTTTCCTAAGTCCTTATGAATTTTCCTTCATATCTTTCCTTAACCCCATGACGATTTATCCTCGGGGTTAAGGAAAAGTACATAATGAAAGTGATTAGGACGTTCTTTATTGAGGAATTCGACCGTTGCCTATGTAGTGCCAAAAACTGTGGGAGAAGCAGGGTGGCAAATCTTTGCTATAATAAGAAGTTTAAGAAAATATATACGAGATTATAGGAGGGTTGCTTGCCTAAAGCAAGCACACTAATAACACTAACCAGTAATGCAAGATAGAAGAAGAAGAAGAAGAAGAAGAAGAAGAAATAAGACATGTACCCACTGATGACTTTGCATCAAAGAAATCTAGGAAACATAAATTCTGAAGATGAACACATCCCTCAGACACATGAGCACACAGCACACTTCACTGAGATGCACAGATGCAAATGTATTGTTATTCATTTGAAAGTTTACATTTTAATTATTTGAGTTCTGTTTATATTTATTTGTAATTATTTAGTCATTTTCTTTGTTACATTAATATACACTTTGATTTGTTATTATTCTTGACCATGTTCTTGTTAAAGTATTTACTGTTTTTATATTGTTAATTAAAAGCTTTATTGATAATGAAGTGTGCCTAGTAGTCATTCATTTTCAGTCAGGTACGTATATTAAAATGACTTTGGTTTGTGGGTCCCCTACCGTAAGATGTCGCTTAGGGCCCCAAAATTTTCAGAAACAGCCCTGCCAGCCAGCACTCTCTGTCAGTTTGGATGCGTGTTTTTGTGTTGGCAACTGACAGGGATGTTGTTTAAGTGTGTGTCTGTGTTCACACTGCGTGTGTGTGTGTGTGTGTGTGTGTGTGTGTGTGTGTGTGTGTGTGTGTGTGTGTGTGTGTGTGTGTGTGTGTGTGTGTGTGTGAGAGAGAGATAGAGAGAGTGTGTGTGTGTGTGTGTGTGTCTATGAGAGCACTACACAGGGGAACAGTGGTTTTAGAGCTGCTCTACTGTGACCATGCACTTTGACCTTTCCTCCCTCTACCTGGTCCTACGCTGCCTCTGCTGGGGCTGTGGCCACCTGGACCAGACCAGGGCCAAACCGAGCCCAAACCTGGGCCAGGGTTAGACTGGAGCCGTCACCAGCCTGCCTAACACTGACCTCTAAAGTAGACTAGTTAACAAAGAACACTTTCGTGGTTTCCACACTGACCCATCCACACACAAGCATACCAACATGTCTTCTGTTTCCAGGGCAGAGCTTGCGGGAGTGCGGCTTTATCGACACGCAGGCAGCTAAGTGAGTGTCTCTAACTGATACTGTGTGTGAGTCTGGACGCTTGTTGTGGTGCTGGTCTGTCCTATCACTCACTACTAGAATGGGCTGCGTTCCAACTGTCTGGAGACCTGCTTCTAATCCACAGGATTCTCCTACGTGCCACTGTAGAGCCTAAAGTAGAAAGGACAGGTTGGGGGAAAGCAGGTTTTTAGACTGTCTGGACGCAGCCATAAGGGGTTCTCCATACAAAGTCTTAGGGACCATGTTCTTTATATGTTATGCGTAGAGATGAACAACTAGGTTGGTTACATCACATTAGCTATACATCATTGTATAAATCCTCTTAATTGATTTATCTTCATTTCATATTATTCATAGCTGAAATGGAGTAGTCTTCCCTTTTAAGTGACATTCCCTTAGCTACTATAGATATGGGCTAGACCTTTGATTGGACCAGGAGAAACCCAAGCCAATGTGTTGAGAACCTCCTTAACAAACCAGACGAATGCCACCTTACCCTGTCTTGTGTAGCAAATGCAACTGACCTAATCCTACCTTACTTGGTGTTACGTTCCTATTTGTTTCAAATATTTGAGGCGAATCAAGCGGACCTTTTGGCAATATTTGGAAAGTTTTTTTATAGGTGTTCTTTGTAGAAGCACTACTTACCTGCACTCATATGTACCGACGCATGGTTATGATTCTGAGCACTCTCCATGCCCCCTCTTTCTCTGTGTTTGACCCCAGCTGTCACTGCAGTCTGGAACTTCCTGTTCACCCCTAACCCTAGCCTGACAGACTTGACCTTTTCCTGCTTGGCCTTCTGCCTGTTGGCCTGTGTAGGTTCAAATCCTATAACCTTTCCATGGTGCTGTGGTTCCCAAGGGCCTCACCTCATCACACACACACACACACACACACACACACACACACACACACACACACACACACACACACACTCTCTCTCTCTCTCTCTCTCTCTCTCTCTCTCTCTCTCTCTCTCTCTCTCTCTCTCTCTCTCTCTATATATATATATATATATATATATATATATATATATATATATATTAGCACAGACACACCCACTGCTAATACTAAAAGTACCCTTTCCTTAGTGATGTGCGTTGTGTTCTCGTTCTGCATGGCAACACTTAAAATATGACTTTATTGTAAAATTGATGTAATAACTGTTTGTTGCTTAAATTTCTGTGAAAACAGTGCCTTCAGAATGGCTATGTTTAGCTGTATACTCAAAGATGTGAGATGCTGGGTCAAGCCTAGAGTTGTGTGGTTGGGTTGGTGGATGGTCCAAATGCTGCGTTGTCAGACTGGGAGTCTGCTGTGCCTTCAGGCTACTATTACTATGACACACAGAACAAAGATTCTTCCCATGCAGGTGCAGATGCTTTCAGGAGGCTGTGTGTGTGTGCTGTTCTCTACTTGGTTCTCTAGTGTATGAGGATGTACACCTCTGTTCTGTACTTGGTTCTCTAGTATATGAGGATGTACACCTCTGTTCTGTATTTGGTTCTCTAGTATGTGAGGATGTACACCTCTGTTCTGTACTTGGTTCTCTAGTATATGAGGATGTTTTGATGTAGTTTTGATTCGATAATAGGTTGGATGTTCTAGATTGTCTAAATCTAAAATACTTTGGTCTCAGAACATTTACCAGAGTGCCTCAGTTCATAATTAAAACATCTCTGTGAGCAGAACTGTACCAGATTAGAGACAGACAAGTGTCCTGCCTGTTACACGCACGCACGCACGCACGCACGCACGCACGCACGCACGCACGCACGCACACACACACACACACACACACACACACACACACACTCCACTGATGAGACAGCCTTCCCCAGGAAGAGCTGCCGGCCCTACAATCCTCTCTGCTCCCTGGTGTCCACTTCCTCCTCTTGGAGCGGCCCCCGCAGGTGATCAGCTCCCCCACAGATGGGGGGGGAGGGAAGAGAGAGAGGAGAGGAGAGGAGAGGAGAGGAGAGGAGAGGAGAGGAGAGGAGAGGAGAGAGAGAGAGAGAGGAGGTGCCAGACTTGGAGAGGCTCGTTAAAAAGGAGGAAAGGAGAGGGAGACTATTTGTTCTGTTCATTTATTGAGACGAGCAGCAGGATTAACCCAGTCCCTGAACAGGGCCCTCAGTCTGCACTCCTCCTCTCCCTCACACACCGCTCTTCATCTGTGAGGAACAGCAGTCACAGCTAATGTACACTTTGGGGATAACTGATGCATTCTACTGTAGGCTGTGCTTTGGTCAGACAAAGAGCCCTTCAGGCCCCAGCAGGGAGACTTTATAGGAGCAGCGTTTCTCTTACTGATGTGCTTATGCTGTAACAGTATAGAGTTCTGGATACATCCATTGAGTGGTGAAGCATTATGATTTGAGATTTTCCTCTATAGCAGTTAGAAGCGGTAGCGGCAAGTGATGCTTACCATCTTTAAGAGGGATTAGCAGATCTCTGGGTGAAAATATCTGTTTAAGAAAGCCTGGTCGTTAAACGGATCCATCTTCTTCCTACAGAGACTGTCTTGTGTTTTTCCAAAGTAAATGTGTTTGTCAGGGGAAGCTTCTTTTTGTTGACCTCCTTGGTTCCAGCTTTACATCCACATGGCGCTGGTCAGGCTCGTTGACTCTTCAGCAGTCCAGGCAGTGATTCTTAACGTTGGGAGAAGCCTCTAGGTAGGGAGTGGTAGCCTCTCCTTCTGGCCAGGTCAACCTCTCCACTGTCCCCTAACAACTTTCTCAAGGTAACAACGAAGGCTGGCCCGTCCGGCGGCCGTCTCCCAAACGCTGACAGAAGGAGCTGTGGGGCACCCGCTGCGTGCCCGCTACCCTCCTGTGCCCCCAGGTGCCCGATGGGGGTGCCAGGCGCTGTCAGCAGAAGGTGATCCCCCGCGGGCCGGGCAGAACAGAACACGGAGGTGGGCACCTAGCTGGGCACAGATGGCCCTAACAGACAGGGACGCTGGCAGGGACTGGCGAGGGACGATGAACACCTTAATAAAT
Source organism: Galaxias olidus (assembly GCA_026901105.3). Taxonomy (NCBI): domain Eukaryota; kingdom Metazoa; phylum Chordata; class Actinopteri; order Galaxiiformes; family Galaxiidae; genus Galaxias; species Galaxias olidus. The sequence continues at coordinate 18,914 of JAPMUY010000657.1, read as the reverse complement.
AATGATCTAAGACAATGACATTCACCACGCCAGAAGGGGACGAGGAGGAGGAGGAGGAGGAGGAGGAGGAGGAGGAGGAGGAGGACAGAAGAAAAAAAGCCACGAAAGACAAAACGCTAGCATGCAGCGCTCACCAAGGAGATTCCTAAGAAGTCCAGTCATGTTCAGGGCATATCGAATGTTTGCATCTCACCACTGCTGTTGTTGGTGCAGATTCTAGATAATGATGTCAACAACAGCGAGGGCGAGGGGCCGAGGTACAGGGGTCAGCCTACAGATAAGACTCTCACACACACACACACACACACACACACACACACACACACACACACACAGAATTATGACATGCTTCTAGAGCCAGCACTTTTTGGGCTTTTGTCCAGGACTCTGACTCCTGGTTTTTCTCTCTGCCTCAGTGTCTCATCTCTCCCGTTTGTTCCCCTCATGCCCAGCCACCTCGCCGTACCCTATCAGGCCTCTGCTCTTAACTGACTGCAGGATGGGAATCCAGGGCTTGACATGAGGACAGTCAATGACTCCAACTTCTCTGGGCCCCTGGAGACAAGTTATTAAAGGTCAAAAAAGCCAGACACGTTGACCTTTCAGTGTAGCTTTTGATTTCCTGTGTGATGTATCTGCTTTATCAGAGCGTGGTGGATGGGTCAGAGAGAGAATTGAGGGTGGATTGGAAGAGGTGTCTTTGTTTGGGGACCGTCTTCTCCTTAGCCCTGACCAGGCCTGGAGGGTAAAAGTCCTCTCAAATCTGTGGTACGTTTGATTTGATTTACCAGGTACTTACATAGCTTCCAAAGTATGACCACTCACTTCTCCATGAATCAGGTTGGTTAATCAAGCACTCTTAAGTGTTTCAGATACAGATCCAGTAATGATGTTTTTCCCAGGATGAACTCTAACTGTGGTTTCTATTGGGATTATTTTACCTCATTTAAAACCCTCTCATGTTCCTCCTGCTCTGCCCTCTCCTGTGTGACTGTGGCTACCTGCTGTGCGTGCGTGCGTGCGTGTGTGCGTGCGTGCGTGCGTGCGTGCGTGCGTGCGTGCGTGCGTGCGTGCGTGTGTGTGTGCAGGTGTGTTTGTGTTTGTGTTCGTGTGCTTGTGCGTGCGTGCGTGTGTGTGTGTGTGTGTGTGTGTGTGTGTGTGTGTGTGTGTACGTGCGTGTGCGTGTGCTTGACTGGCCTGTGATTTTATTAGAATGCTTAGCGTCTTCACACACCCATAGCCAGTAGTCTCCTGCAGACATGAGTTTAAATCATCGTGTAGACGTCAGCTCCACTGCCCACTGCCTTCCTGCAGACTCTATTGTATCAGCCTTCACCCAATCTTACAGACAATCTCTCTAATGCATTTCTGGTGCTCATAGTGTCTTGTATTTCTAATAAGTTCATGGTCAATCAACCACGGTCAGCTAGTACCCAATCTAATACAATCTGCTTAAAAGACTTGATGTCTTTCAGGGGACACTTTATTTTATATTACACTCATATTTCAAGGAAATCATTTTGAATCTCTCCATAAATCCGATAAACGGTAAAGTAAGTTCTCATGGTCCAGTTTCATGCACGGTATTCTCTGACGCCCTAAAATACACTTTACATTCTTGATGTTATTATCCACGCTGTAATGCCGCTGCACATTTGTACAGAATATCAGCCTGCACAAAGGCCTGTTCCTCCCTTTAGATCACTCTGCTCCAGAAGTCATGTCACGGCCGGGGCCTCCTGCTGGGCCCATGGCCCTCTATCTCGTCTGCTCTCAGTCTCTCTGTCCAGTTCTCCTGCTGGATGTGGATGTATCCCGGTGTTTGTATTCATCTGTGTGTGTGTGTGTGTGTGTGCTCTCTCTCCACCATGCTCATCTCATCCCTCCATCTCTTGTTGTTGTCTCCTGTCTTGTCTCTCCATCCTCCTCCTCTGTGGGCGCAGTGAGCAGCGTGGTTTGACGCCGCTGGACCACAGGTAGGTAGGTAGGGGCTCTCTGTTTGTGTGCTCACCACATCTCCACACTGTCGTCTCTGTTGACGCCTGTCTGTCGCTCACGGTGATTGATTTGCCTGGCACCACACAATCCTGTTTAATGCTTTGGGATTGCTTTACCTTTTCTGTGAGCGTTTAAGCTGGTCTGGCACAATTAGAGCTGGTGGACTTGTAAACTGCCAGGCAGACCAAAGCAAATTATCACAGTTCTTCAGTGTATTTGTGTGCCACGCCCCATTTCCACCATGTCTGTCTGTCTGTCTGTCTGTCTGTCTGTCTGTAATGGTGACTACTAATCTACCAATCTTAAAGGCGAACTGCTCTACATGGATGCTAATCTAGTATTTGGGCTTTTTCTAATCTCGGCATGGACAGCATTCCAATTAGTCATCATTTTGAACAATCACTTGTTTAATCCCTTGTTTGCTTTGTATAGAAGTTGAGTGAAATAGCGAAAAGATTGCACTTTCATATCCATTGCAACACATTTCAGTACTCTGTATTCTGTAGTTTACTAAAATTATTGTATTTTTGACCACGGTCAGTGTAGATCAAAACACCTTCAAAGCCCCTCTGAGCTGCAACTGTGTAATAGAATTATTAATATTTATGGAACTGAATTGAAGTAAACTCAGCCGTCTGGTTTCAGCCCACATCTAAATAATCTGAGAAGATCATATTCAAACAACAATCAGAGTTTGTTTGGAGCAGAACAAACGTCTCCATCGCCCATGTCCATCCATCCTCTCAGCCTTGATTAGCATGAGCTCACCATCACCATCTTAATGGATGACCAGCGTGCCCAAAGGTGGAGGCTATCTATCAGTATGTCTGCTGCTCTGACGGTTTATTCCAGGGTAACCCACTGCAAAGCAATCTAAACTATGGAGAAGAGAGATCAGCAGTGGACTAATGGAGAGGGAGAAAGAATGATAGAGCCACGAGGAGGAGAGATAAAGACACATACAGTGTAAATGCATGTGTAACCAATGGGTTGCGTGTGTGAGCTCAACATTTCAGGTTAGCATTAATTTGTGTTCAGCTGGGTCACACACAAGCCCCCGCTGCAAAGGTCAAAGAGCCGTCCAGGATCGACCACTACACCAAAGTTCTTCAAACGCTAACCACATTACAGTGAAGGCTGACTGAGCCGTAGGTAGAAGTTTGTGGCTGGAAAGTTTTCTGAGGATTAGAGCTTTTGGTGGAGGACTGTTCAGTTGGAGCACAGGCAGGTGGTCTGGAGAGAACATGCAGAGAGATGTCTGTGAAGAATGGCTTTCCGTGTGCGTGTGTGTGCGTGCGTGCGTGCGTGGGCGTGTATGTGTGTGTGCGTGCGTGCGTGCGTGCGTGCGTGCGTGCGTGCGTGCGTGCGTGCGTGTACGCGTTGAAGCAGTTTACAAGAGAAGGAAGAAAAACTCAAAGGTATTACCATGTGATTACAGTGGCTATGTTCAGCACTCAAACATCCATGTCACGTTCAATGTAAACCTTTTGCAATATCCTCTTCTATCCTATCCTATTGCACTGGTACTACAGTACTTCCTGTCAGGTTGTTCTGTGTATAGCTGATAGTTATTACTTAGTAGTTTATATGTAGTTAGATGCGTCTCTTTGATGTACACTTCGTGTACAATGGAACCTCTCAAATTACATCTTTGCATAATTAAACTACTTTTGCATGTTTCATATATTGAACAAGATTTGATGTTGGTTCAAAAAGTGTTTTTGCACACCTCAAGGGCCTGGTTTTGTCGATATGTGTGTTTGAAGAATCTGCCTCCTGTCCTGTGCTTGGCTTACCCAAGCGGGCTAGTGATTTATTATAAACCCTGAGTGAGCACACACACACACACATCCACTATGTAGTCCGTTAGCTCCATAGGAGCAGTTAATGTGTGACAGCTTCTCTCCGGGAGGAAAACAGAGAGTGCCTTACTGTAGTGTGTTCTCAGCCTTCCTATTAGATACATGGAGTCATTCCTCTAGGAGGAAACAATGGGGGAGGCATTCATGGCTCATTGCAGCATGAAACACGAAACTCTTCCTTACTGCACCTGAGAAGAAATGATAAAACCCCTCCCGCTGCTTCTGAGACCCAGCGTCACTGCCTGTCAACATGTTTGTATGCACATGTAACACCCATGCGTACCCAGCGTCACTGCCTGTCAACATGTTTGTATGCGTATGTAACACACGCATGCGTACCCAGCGTCACTGCCTGTCAACATGTTTGTATGCACATGTAACACACGCATGCGTACCCAGCGTCACTGCCTGTCAACATGTTTGTATGCACATGTAACACCCATGCGTACCCAGCGTCACTGCCTGTCAACATGTTTGTATGCACATGTAACACCCATGCGTACCCAGCGTCACTGCCTGTCAACATGTTTGTATGCGCATGTAACACACGCATGCGTACCCAGCGTCACTGCCTGTCAATATGTTTGTATGCGCATGTAACACACGCATGCGTACCCAGCGTCACTGCCTGTCAATATGTTTGTATGCGCATGTAACACACGCATGCGTACCCAGCGTCACTGCCTGTCAATATGTTTGTATGCACATGCCTTAGTCACGATCAGTTTGGAGTGGCATCTTTATTTATGCACGGAAGGCAGTGGACTCTCTTACCCTTTATGTTTCCCTCTCTCATTCTCTCACTTTCTCCTCTTCATTCAAGGCAGACCTGTAGATATTAATGAAGCAACATCTGTTTCATTAAAACCGAAAGAGGCCCCAGAGTCCAGCTCTCAGAGAGAGAGAGAGAGAGAGAGAGAGATGATAGAGAGAGGATAGAGTAAGAGAGGAACAAAGCAAATGAAATGAGAGGGAGTGGCCACATTACACTCACACTCATTCACCACTACACTATCAGTCCCCCTCAGCCATTCACCACTACACTATCAGTCCCCCTCAGCCATTCACCACAACACTATCAGTCCTCCTCAGCCATTCACCACTACACTATCAGTCCCCCTCAGCCATTCACCACTACACTATCAGTCCCCCTCAGCCATTCACCACAACACTATCAGTCCTCCTCAGCCATTCACCACTACACTATCAGTCCCCCTCAGCCATTCACCACTACACTATCAGTCCCCCTCAGCCATTCACCACTACACTATCAGTCCCCCTCAGCCATTCACCACAACACTATCAGTCCCCCTCAGCCATTCACCACTACACTATCAGTCCTCCTCAGCCATTCACCACTACACTATCAGTCCCCCTCAGCCATTCACCACTACACTTTCACTAACACTTTGACAGACGTACACTCACACACACATACACAACAACACTGATGTGGCCCTATGAAGTTTCCCAGGATGTGGAAGTGAAGGGCAGCCATAATGACTTGTATGAATCATCCTCATGGGTTGTTGGAGCGTTTTCTAACAGATGTTCCTACAGCAGAATACACTGCACTTTCCCTCCTAAGATGACAGTCTACTGCTGCACATCTCTTTGTAAAGATTTTGTGCAGGTGGTAGAGGAAAAGATTTGAGAGGATTGAGAGCCAAAACACTGTTGTTTTGAATGGCCTCTAAACAGAACAAACAGAACAGAACTTTGTTACCAAAGAGGAGAGCAAGAGTAAGACATATAATAAAAGAGCGAATTAAATAAGCAAGGAACTCGAATAGCGGTTGTCGACGGAATAGTGGAGCAATACCAATTGAAAGCGAGAAGCAGAGAGGTGGGTAGTGGAGAGACGTACAAAAGAGAAGAGAGCTCGCTGAACCCTCAGTCCCCGTGAGGAACTCCCCAGGGATTGGAGAGGTCAGGGCCAAGCTATAGCCTATAAAGTGACATCCAGGGAGGTGCAGGTCCTATAACTGACAGACATAATTAGGCTAATTAGCAGAACGACAGCCTTATCAGAGGCGATAATGGCCGGGGCGCCTGAGGTTTGATGGATGACAGACAGGAGAAGTTCCTACTGCTTCGGATGTCCTGCTGACATGAGGAGTGTTTAGTTATTGTTTTGTGTTCATTCTGGTGGCTTTTAAACGTATCTTTAAGTAGAAATCTCCTATACTCTGCTATGATCTATTAAACACATACTGTGCTCCATTTACAAGCTTAAGTAATTGCATCTGTGTATTTTATCTGTAGTAGTTCGATGAGCAATACAACATTTCAAGTTTGAATGTTTGCGTTCATTTTGTGATAACAAATCTACCCCCTGATTTTGCCACCACCATCTCACACCACACATTTTTCTACAGACTTATAAAGCCATGCACAGTAGAGTTGCAAGTGTTAGCACATCATGAAGACAATCCCACACACATCATAAAGAGATACCGCCATTTGATATATATTCTAGTTGCTACTGTTCTGTCTTCTCTATGGTTTCAATTGATCATGTGGTATCGTTACAGTGCCATAGTGTCAGTTCCCTCATCTCAGACAGAGGAGAGAGAGTGTGCTGTGGAGTGAGGCGTGGGTGGACCTGCGGGTCGGGCCAGTTCGGGGAAGCTTACTAGAAAATATCGCGGGTTCGGCCGGGCGGGCCGAAAAGTGACTAAGCAGTGTTCCGAGCAACTTATTAATCACTGGTAAAAACACTGCAATGTGCAATTACTAGTCCACCTTCTCTTCTTCACTCTCTGTCACTCTCTCTCTCTTTCCCTCTCTCACACACACACACACACACACACACACACACACACACACACACACACACACACACGTGTTTTAGACTGTTCTAGGCTTCACCTAGATATTTTTCCGTTAAGATATGAAGGATGCATCGTTTGTGTGTGTGTGTGTGTGTGTGTGTGTGTGTGAAAGAGAGAGAGAGAGAGAGAGAGCGAGAAAGAGAGCGACAGAGTTCATGACTTTAATGAAGGGTTACTTGTTTTGCTGCTATTCAACATTAAAGAACACCGTGTTATTAGCTGCGACCAGCTGCTCTATAGCTCGCTCTGTCCGTCGGTCAGTTGGTTGATCGGTCCACAAAAATGCATGTGGTCGCAGCTATGGCAAACCCACGCTTGTTTAGCCCAGCGGGAAGGGGAGAAAGAGAGCTCTCTTCACAGCTCCTTGCTGCCACGGTGCTCAGTCCTTGTGCTACTATAATACATAAAGTTGGTGGTTTGCAGATCGGGTCGGGTTTGTATATTTTAGCGGGTTGGACGGTGCGGATTGGTTCTCATAACGGGTCAGGGGGGTGCGGGTATTAAAAAACCCTGACCCGAGCATCACTAGCGCCTACGTCTTTAAAGCAGCCACTAATCATTCACTAAAAGCCTGATACTTGGTGAGAATTATATGCACTTTGAGGCCCAGAGATGTTAAAAGACAAATTGCAGACATTAAAAGGTTGAATGTCCACATGAAAAGTTAAAGGTTAGCTATAGTTGATATGGATGGGGCTGTGTTTGCCTCTGGTTTAGAGTGGCCTGTCCCTTTAAGGGTTCTGGTCTATTTCTGGGGCTGTTTGCGGATAGTTCTGCCTTGTAACATTTTGTCCTTTGATTTAACAACGCACACACTGCCCTCCCGTACCATCTGAAGGCAAATTGGGTGTTTTAGAGCATGTCTTTTCTCCTTTCATTTCCGTCCCCAGAACTGTAACAATCTATTAAAATAGGCTGTGTTTTAATCATTGAATAGACAACCGTTCCAGTGATTGGATTGATGTTGCGAGGGCTGTGAATCAGTCAGCTGAAATGTTTCCAGGGAGCTGTGAAACCCTCCTCCTCCTCCTCCTCCCAGATCAGCACAGCTTCTTATAGGGGAGGCTAAAGTCTCTCCGCTGTGCCCCTCAGGCCCTTGGCCCGGGGGTGCTCTCATCTCAGCTCTGCTGTCTCACAGCGTGGTGTGGAGGTCTCCAGATGTGCCTGGTTCTGGTGCCCTGCTCTGGCTGCAAAAATCACACCACTCCAGAAATGCAGGATTCAGAACACTTCAATGTTTTTTTTCTCTCTCTCTCTATATATATATGGTTTTATTAAAGTTAAGGTCAAGAATTTGGGGGGGAAGAGTGACAAAAATAACGAATTATTCCTTTCCCAATGGTTGGGATATTGCACACTGTCCCTCTTCTGTGTTGAAGAGCCATTAACTGGCTGTTTTTTTATCATTATCCAATTTCTCAATTGTACTTGCAGCATGCATTTAGTTGGACTAGTTTGGAATATTGTGAAAGGCTTTTTTGTAGTGTAAAATTTGCAATTCTTTAATTAGCCAAATGATCACTATTGGTTTTAATGGTCTGATTAAAGGGATGTGATGAGTCAAGTGCTTTCTACAGTGAGGGGCTGAAGTAGAGAACGTGTGAGAGCAGACGAAAGACAGCAGGAAAAGTGGACATACGAGTACAGAAAGAAGAGAAAATAAAGGGTAAAGAGAGGGAAATATGGATAACAGATTTTAGAAACTGTAATTGAAGCTAGCTTTCAGAGTGTAAATGGTTGTGGCTCTGTTTCCCAGCCTGCACGGTCCTGTTCATGTTTGTCTCCGTTGCTCTACTAGCCGCCTGGCCCACGGGCCTAGTTTGGTTGAGGTGCAGTAATGAGTACAATCTGTGTCCTGCAGTTAATATGGCTCCCTGGGTAGAGACCCGCCCAGCCATCTGGGGCCTCGCTCTATTGGCCAGAAGGTATGTCAATCCCTTCCCAGCTCCCCTCCTGGTTATAAGCCATAATGCTGTTTCTAGGATGTGACCCATCTCAACCTTAAGGCAGTCTTGTTAGTTCTAGAAGACTAAATGTGCTGCAATTGCAATTCCAAATCTTAAGACTCTCAGTAAATGTACATTGTCCCTGATGGAATAGCTTTCTGCCGATGCAAGGAAATAAACAGGTGTTTGTACAGGAGGAATGCATTGCTTGAGTTGATTTCATTACTGGGGTACTTTGCTTTCAATTGATCAAAATGTACTTAAGAAGTAAAGGTGATATTATTATAGTACCTTAATTTACTTTACCATTCATGTTCTGTCACAGACAAAGTCATTGTATAGGAATAGTACTATGGTGTGTTTTATGCCCATGTCAACAATGCCATTACAATCCCACTTAAAGTACAGGACGTTTATAAGTGAAGTTGATTTTATTTGAAATATCTTTGAAAAGCCCAGTCTGGATGGGCATGCGTGACAATATTATTGATTATAAAAAACTACAGATTCCACAGTCCACCATAGTGTTATCAGGCTAGCACATTACATAACTACCAACAAGTCGTAATGGCCTTTCATTGTTTAATAAAGAGTGATTTCTGACTCAAAAGGTTCAATTCATTCTTGATATTCCCATAAATATTTTACTGTTGGGTGTACTGTATGTGCAATTTACGCAGCATTTTATCTTTCAAGTTTCAACCAAGTTTTTAACACTCTTCAAAGAGCAAATTTTCTTTAATTGGTTTGATATAATAATAGCTAGATCAAGCAATTCAAATTGTACAGTGATACAGTTGCTCCGCGACCATTCACTTTTAGACAACAGTTTTTTTGCACAGACCTCAAAGCTTATTAATATCTAAAGAACAATGTCTATCCGTTAAACATAGTTAATCTAAGAGTCTCACAATGACGCAGTTGCAAACGGCTGGCAGTGATTTAGTTGGTTGTAAAGTGTGTTAATTGGAAAAGGACCCAATCAGCAGATCCTTGAAAAGGACAGAATTAGGATTGTCATTTGTGAAAATGGACCAGAGTCAGAAATTAATTACCCTCCTAGACTCTCATCTCCGCTTGATCGAAATGAGTAGAGTGGAGCGAATGCAGAGGGAGTGAGTTGAAGAGGTAGGGAAAGGAATGGTGTTGGAGGAAGAAAATCAGAGACCCGCCGTGGAAACAGAGGGATTATAAACCTGCTTTTCCACCAGCCTTTAGGGCTCTGCCAAAAAGGCTATCCTTAGCCACTATTTTATGCTATTCAGAAAGACTGTCCTTAGCCACTATTTTATGATATTCAGAAAGACTATCCTTAGTGTCTATTCTATGCTATTCAGAAAGACTATCCTTAGCCTCTATTCTATGCTTTTCAGAAACGCTATCCTAGCCTCTATTCTTTGCTATTCAGAAAGGCTGTCCTTAGCCTCCATTCTATTCTATTCAGAAATGCTATCCTTAGTCTCTATTCTATGCTATTCAGAAAGGCTATCCTTAGCCTCTATGCTATGCTATTCAGAAAGGCTATCCTTTGCCTCTATGCTATATTATTCAGAAAGGCTATCCTAGCCTCTATTCTATGCTATTCAAAAGCACAGATGTGGTGTATTCCTTCCTCATCTTCTGCCACACTTAGTTACTTACAAATCTAGCAAAGCTATGCACGCGCTTGGTGATGGACATTGTAAAGTGCATAGTCATGCAAAATGCTTGCAGATTTAAGAGACTGGAGTTTTAGTGGACAGCAATTGAGTTGCTATTGCAAATGGTTATAAATGACTGTACTGTATTGTGTAAGGTCACTTTAAATTACATTCTCAATTGCATCTAACATCAGGGACCAGCAGCTTCATTTATAAAAAGGGGTGCCAATTGTAGCCTGAACAATTAATTCAAACCTATGTATAATCAGGAAGGTTAAAAAAAGGTTGAAGGATTACTGTCAGAAAACCAACCTGGGCTCACATGAGTGTATATGAGAACCCATAACTAATTTAAGAAAGAGTTAGGTGGTTAGGTTTGATTTTTGGTTTGATATAAATAGCGGTAATAAGAATCCCGTTGCCTATGTTTGAAACTTTTCAGGCTCTGACTATAATCTGATCTGGAACATTAACGAAGATATGGTTTTCATAAGTCCATGCAGAACCTGTTGTGCACAATGTATTTTAAATAGAGTTTCAATGAAACCCCTGAAGAGGTTAATTGATGTCAAAATGTAGAGCATATTTGCAATAAAATGTTTTAGAACTGGACAATTGACTGATGTTAGATGTTCTTCTCTATAGTAAAAACTAAAAGTACACACTAGCTGAACAGTGTGTACTGTCTTTAAATGATTGGTGTTTGACATTGTTAAACAAAACTTTTTCAGACTGTATGCTTGGACAGAGTTGATTATGTGTTCTAAAATGCTAAAAGTAGCCTGAGTGGACAGACAGGACAGGTGTAAATACACCATTCAGCCATTTAGCTTGTCAGTCCAGCATGGCGATGGGGACATGGGGGGGGGGGGGGGGTGCAAAGAGGGAGATTGAAATGAAGAGAGTGAGAAAGTAAGTGAAAGGACAGACCGAGTGAAAGAGCAGAAAATTGAGGCGGTCGTCACGGTTACCAGGCTTTAAAAGCATATCAGAAAGTGATTGGACCAAAAGACGGGATGCTCTCAGCTCAGTTTGCCTGACTCTACCAGTGACGTGTGTGTGTGTGTGTGTGTGTGTGTGTGTTTGTGTGTGTGATGTTCAGTTGTTAGTGCTTAGACATTGCAGACAAAAATGGTTCCAATAGCTTCCCGATATAGCTTTTATTGAGTCATCAAAAAAATCTTCAGTCTGGCCCTTTTGAAAGAGCTCAGTGTCTGCGCTGCCCAGTTTACCTGTGAGGATAGGAAACATGGCTGTGGATATGAAGCATAGATAGGATATGACCATGACATAGGTCAAGGTGTCTCTGCGTAATAACAGTGTATTCTCTGAAGACAGCAGATGCCAAAGCATTGGTCACATTTTAACTGCACTGCATGCCATATCCCGTAGCCTACGTTTAAACTCGTTACTCTGATTGAATGTTTAGAGGTGTTCCTCAGAAAACACCATTAGTGTTCAAACGCATGCCACAGCCAACAAACACCAAGGCAAGGTAAGCAGTCGAACACTCAATTCAAACTAAAGTGTGATCTAAGCCTTTAGCGAAAGCAATTAGATGAAGCATCACATGTGAAGACGATGAGAGGCAAGGGAATTCCAGATGAGCTCAGAATCAAACCAGGGGAGAGAGAGAGAGAGAGAGAGAGAGAGAGAGAGAGAGAGAGAGAGAGAGAGAGAGAGAGAGAGAGAGAGAGAGAGAGAGAGAGAGAGAGAGAGAGAGAGAGAGAGAGAGAGAGAGAGAGAGAGAGAGAGAGAGAGAGAGAGAGAGAGGGGAGGAGAGAGAGAGAGAGAGAGAGAGAGAGAGAGAGAGAGAGAGACCATAAGGAGCTGGAGTGCAGTAAAGAGAAACAAACCAGGGAAAAATACAACAAATGTAACTCAGTGCTAGCCTCATTTAGAACTGCTGTCTGTGTATCTCAATGCTAGCCTCATTTAGAACTGTTGTCTGTGTATCTCAGTGCTAGCCTCATTTAGAACTGCTGTCTGTGTATCTCAATGCTAGCCTCATTTAGAACTGTTGTCTGTGTAACAGTGCTAGCCTCATTTAGAACTGCTGTCTGTGTAACAGTGCTAGCCTCATTTAGAACTGCTGTCTGTGTATCTCAGTGCAAGCCTCATTTAGAACTGTTGTCTATAGCAGGTGAACGTTGTGTTGGATAGCAGCCAGCAGCAGGTAATACACGGTGTAGCCTTGGTCGACATAGGTTTATAGAACAGCAGGTAATACACGGTGTAGCCTTGGTCGACATAGGTTTATAGAACAGCAGGTAATACACGGTGTAGCCTTGGTCGACATAGGTTTATAGAACAGCAGGTAATACACGGTGTAGCCTTGGTCGACATAGGTTTATAGAACAATACTAATCACCCAGGCCATCGAGCTCCTGTCTACTAGTTTTTATGACCTCATTTGCTTCATATCGGCAATGCAATTAAAGGCTCTCCTAGATTCAATATGTAGCATGTAGCTTTCCTAGATAATTGATAACAATGAAATACTCATGTAGAAAGTCCATATTGAATGGCTCTGCTCTGCTTTATGAGAACAGTCAGAAAGACTTTGCGTGGCACCTTGAAAGCATCTGATCTAACAGACTGTACATCAGCAGACTGTTATCAACGCTGTGTTCTTTGCTGCTCTCTTAAAGTTCATCTCATTAAGTTGGGCATTAGCACTTCTTTTAATTAGCACAACAACTTACTTTTATTTGAAGTTGGCATTGGTTGTAGCGAAATAATATAATCCAACAAGGACACAAAAATGGGAGCACTTCTTCAAGGCTTTAAATCTGCAGTATCTATTGGCATGGTACAGATCCTGTGATATAACCCCGCCACATACAGCAGCTCATACTAACAGCCCCTACACCAAGTAGGCAGTGTGGACTGCTTAGACCGTTCACTTAGCTTCATTCTGGTGCCCTGTTGAACACTCATGGACACTCTCACCTGTATCGAACAAAGCAGAATGCCTTGGTTTAAGTCAGGAAGGTTTGTCCCTAAGTCACCTGTGTCCCACCGTACAGCAGCACATAAAGCACTGGGGCTACAGGGAGACGGGTGAGCAGCTAGTGATGGCGTCCTTAAAACCGGAGTCAGAACACGGACAGATTCATGCTGGAGCCCCCTTTCATTCTTAAGATTCATGTAGAGAAATACAAAGGTCACACTGTTTCTAGAGGAAGTAAAACTGTAAAATAGGCCATTGTTAAAATGAATCGAGTGCACACACTCACACTGCCTATCACTCACAACTGCACAAGCACACATATCGCATGGCGTATGCCCTCTCAAAGTGATTTAGCAGAAACATCCTTCATCCAGGTTGCTGGGTGTATGGCTATTATGTAAGAGAAGCCTTCAGCCATATTCTCCCCACCAGCTACCCGTGTGTGTGTGTGTGTGTGTGTGTGTGTGTGTGTGTGTGTGTGTGTGTGTGTGTGTGTGTGTGTGTGTGTGTGTGTGTGTGTGTGTGTGTGTGTGTGTGTGTGTGTGTGTGTGTGTAGATTGTAGGACTACAGATGATGTATTTCTGCTGTGTGTAGCCTTTGGCTGGATCCTCCCCTACCATATTGTTACGTAGGACATAGAGTTATGTGGCACTAATTGATGCACAGCCCACACAGAGTTGTGTGTGTGTGTGTGTGTGTGTGTGTGTGTGTGTGTGGTCCTGCACCACTGTACCAGGCTGGTGTTGAGGACATTGGTGCATCGTTACACATTCTGCCAAACACATACACAGCTGCATTCTCACAAACTCACGCTTTCTCGGTTTTCTTTCAAATACCAAGCATTTTCTCAGTCTCTGTCTCTCTCTCTCTCTAGCTCTCTCACACACACACGCACACACACGCACGTACACACACACACACACACACACACACATACACACGCACACACAGGATGGTCTTTCTGAGACCCCAGTCCCTGGACAGATTCAGGACAGCTAAGGTGCACGAGTCAAAGCAAAGTAGGGCAGGTGCTGCACTAGAACTTTCTCTCTCTCTCTCTAAGCCCAGTTTGGTTCTCCCTGTCTGTTCTCTATACCTCTGTCTACGTGGTCCACTTTCCATGGAGACATACAGGACTACAATACCCACAGTAAGGTCTGTTCTCTATACCTCTGTCTACGTGGTCTACTTTCCATGGAGACATACAAGACTACAATGCCCACAGTAAGGTCTGTCAGATCTTCCTTCCTCACCTGCTCTCTATCCCTCCCTTCCTCCCTGCTCATCAGTTGGTTCTAGGATGGATGTCATTCATATCAGCCACAAAGTTGCCATGTCTGTTGTGATATTTTACTGCCAGGACCGGAGGCAGTCCTCAGGTCGTCTGTCTCTACCCCTCCATCCCCACCCTCCTTTTCTCCTCCACCCTCGCCCACTCGTTCTCATCTCTCAGTCGTGTGTTGCCATGTCTGTAGTGATGTTTCCAGCTGGGACTGCTGTCAGAGCCACAGTCCTCCAGTTTGATCCATGCCAATTTACTGCAGTATTCATGGAGGCAGAGTGGCATGAATCCTGATGAGGGACACGTTTGGAACGTGCACACTTTGGATAGCTTTGAGGCGCATCGTACCATGGACGGTTTTCACCAGACAAATATGCCAAATGAATATTCAGGAACAACATGAAATCTCATTCTGTGTGCGTGTTTCTCTTGAAGAAGGCACGCCTAATACTGTACACATGCTCACACACGTGCAGCCAAATCCACTGTTTGTCTTTTTGTGTAAATGAGAATGTGTAATGGGCGACCTACTGTGCGTGTGCGTGTGTGTGTGTGTGTGTGTGTGCACACACACACACACACACACGTGTTTGTGTGTGATCAGCATTACTCTCACAGAAAGTTGTGACATTTTGACTGCAGTCATTTCCCTGTGTCCTTTGAGTGTTAGGGCACCACAGACTGACCCAGATTTACAGCTCTGCTACCCTCCACAGGCTGTCCCACAGCAAAGTCACCTGTTCCTCCTTCTAAGAGGGAGTGCCACCTCTACACAACAGAGACAGGTGTCATGAATGTAGCAGATGTAGCCTGTTAGGGGAGGTGCTTTGATCCTCTTGTCATTTGATGACAGCGGGGCTCTTTCTTTGGGTCTAGATGAGCAGTTTGTGCAGCACACCATTAAGTATTGGCCCAGTGCTGTCACGTGTGTGTGTGGCACTCTTCCTTCCTGTCTAGACATTTGACCTGGCCTCTCCTAGAATGTGTTGGTGTGTGCCCATGTCATGCGGTGATGGGTCAGATTCCTCTATACTGCCATCTCAATGTTACTCATGAATCCCCTGGCAGAAGGGCCTCCACGTTTACTCTTCTGGCAGTGGGAGTGTGTGTGAGCTAGGATTGTTCTATATCCCTGCATTCCTCACTGCGTCCGTGTGGGTTTCTATTTTCCAGGTAGTGTGTGTGTAATCAGGGTCTAGAGCTCTCCTTTATCTACTCTCTTCCAGCAGACATGGGAAACAATAATATCATTATAATAGCAATGAATGGAAGCTAGCCTTTTCTCTTACTATGTGGCCCGTCTCCCTCTCTTGCCCTCTTCCTCATCTGCTCTCCGATCCTCTTCATCCCCAGACATCCCCTTTCGCCATACATTATGCCAACCTCCTTCTTCATTTGCTCACTCAGAGAGAGAGAGAGAGAGAGCACCCAGTCTGTAAAGGGCCTACAGGTTACAGAGATGTGACCCAGGCATCTGCAGCGGCATCCCCGACACACACACACACACACACGTCCAGCTGGAGGGAGACATAACAGGTCCAGAGGACCATGAAGGACAGTGTTGAACTCTCTCTCTTCATTTCCCTGTCCATCATCATCATCTCTCTGTCTCCTTTTCCTCCGTGCAGTCCTTGGTCTCCCTGGAGCGTGCTGAGGCAGAGCCTTTAGAAACGTCTGCAGGGCCGGCTTCCTGCACACTAGCACCACAACTAGATTTACTGTTATATAGCTCTGGATAATGCTTCTACTATCAAACCCTAAACCTTGTCCTTTAAGCTTTTACATAAATGTGTGTCTCGACTGTCAACAGCGTTCGAGACTCGACTGTCAACAGCGTTCATTGTCCCTACCAAATGAGATTCCCGGAATGAGGCAGACTCCTAGTCGTACACGGAGGAGGATGGAGGATTCAGAGATGAAGTGCCAGCACAGATTAAATGATGTCTGCGGAGGACCTAAACAGTATTGCTGAAATGGGACACTGTGGGAAATTATGACATTACCCATGTAGAATGTAGGCTAATGAACTCCACAGCTTTTAATATGACAAAGGATTCAATTATTCAGAACCAAAACACTTAATTTAAACATAATTAGGGAAATAACTTTTGCTAACTAATTTTCCCCTCCAACCTCATTTAGCGCTGTGCCAAAGCTTTTCCAGTGTTCCTCTCTAGACCGCCGCTGCGTTTCTCAAGGCTAACGTGTGTTTACAGGGCTCTGAGAGGGCTTGGCTATAAACGGCAGTTATAGGTCAACCACACTACAACAGCACCTTATCTGTTGTTTCTCAAAAACACACAGGAATGTGGAAAACAGAGTAGCAGGAACAAAAGGATGCAAGATAAGAGGGCTAATTCTATTTTTTTTTTTTAAATAAGTAATATTGTGCCTAACCATGTCCATTTAAGTCTGTCCATAATACAAGCTAAATATTTAAATCTGTCCATAATACATACTTAGCTAAAGGTCTGTCCATAATACATATTCAGCTAAAGGTGTAAGGTCTGTCCATAATATAGACTCAGCTAAAGGACTGTCCATAATACATATTCAGCTAAAGGTGTAAGTCTGTCCATAATACCTACCAAGCTAAAGGTGTAAGTCTATCCATAATACATACTCGGCTAAATGTTTAAGTCTGTCCATAATACATACCAAGCTAAAGGCTGGTACTTGTTTGTAAAAATTCAAATTGATGGATTATGCTCACAATTAGTTTTCTCTGTTGTATACAGTTATACTACTCATTCCACTGTTCTGCCCCACCCCCCCCCTGACATATGTGGCTCCTCCAAGGGGCTGGTACAGGGACAGTTTAACACATGCCAGAGCTAGCCCCAGCCACTGGCTTGAAAGGTCAGCCAGCTGATCTGAGATCTGCACCACGGCTATTTTCCAGCCGGCCTGGGATGGCAGCAGTGACAGTTTCCTCCACACATTCCAGCAGAGCCAGGCAGGGGGCAGTCAAGCAACCCCCAGTGCTCCTCCAGCTCTTTGTCTCATAACCCCCATGTCCTCCTGTGTCAAGTCCACTCGCCTCACCCACATCAACAAGGATCTTGGGGCATTAGAAGAGAGTTGTAGCCCACGGATGTTTCTGGATTTGGAGTTAAAAACTGGGTGTTAATCCCTGAAGGAAAATGGAAAGAAGCCAGCAGGATGTGTTGTGACTGGGGGTTTGGACGAGGGTAAGAGTGCAGCTCTTCTTACTAACTCTACAATATGGATAGAGTCAGTAGCATCAGGTAGTGTAGTGTGTCATGTTCTGTCACCCAGCTCCACTCACACACTCTCTGGACTCCTGTGAGTGGACAGCTGACTAGGACTGCCTCCCTTCTTCTCCTCCTCTCCCTCACCTCTCCTTTCTCCTCCTCCTCCTCTCCCTCACCTTTCCTCATCTCCCTCACCTCTCCTCCTCCTCCTCCTCTCCCTCACCTCTCCTCCTCTTCTTCCTCTCCCTCACCTCTCCTTTCTTTTAAATAGAGCTGAGGAGCAGCAAAGCAGGCAGCTGTTTTTCACAAAGATGCCATGATGTTACACACACACACACACACACACACACACACACAGGCTGTGGAAGCTGCTACATTATTGTCAAACCTCAAAGGCATCTGTTCCGTTATCTGATGGAAACTCAATTTAGAAGAAGCTGGGCTCCTCTTGTTCGCCCCTCCTCCTCTCCTCTCCTCTCCTCTCCTCTCCTCTCCTCTCCTCTCCTCTCCTCTCCTCTGCTCTGTTCTGCACTGCTACCATCCTCTCTTGTCTACTTCTCTTGATATATATTTTCCTTATTGTTTATCGAGCTCCTTGGCTGTCACACAGAACAAGATGAAAAACCAGTAAAGCATCTTATCTGCCACCCAGCTGACAGCTCCCTGTGTGTGTGTATGTGTATCTGTGTGTACGCATGCATATGTGTGTGTATGTGTATCTGGTGTGTACGTGTGTGCATATGTGTATGTGTATCTGGTGTGTGTGTATGTGTGTGTGTGTGTTTATATGAGTGTGTGCACGTGTGCAAATGGTGTGTGGAGCTTGATGTGCACACAAAGTTCCTGTTCCCACCTCGTCCATGCTCCATCAGGCTTCATCACTGTGCTACAAGCCCTGTGTGCGCTCCTACTGCAACTCTCTCTCTGACAACCTCTCCTAATCCTCTTTCTGCTTCCTCTTTACTTTGGCTGCTTCCTGCTCAGCCCACCCCCTCATGGCGGCTTTCTCTCTACTTTCCCTTTCTATCTTTGACTCACTTCCTACTTTGTTTCACTACTCACTGTCTCTCACTCTTCTACTCACTGTCTCTCACTCTTCTACTCACTGTCTCTCACTCTTCTATTCACTGTCTCTCACTCTTCTCACTCACTGACTCTCACTCTTTCTACTCACTGTCTCTCA